>AVPN01001705.1:0-19418 GCA_000695325.1 Pleurobrachia bachei | reverse complement strand
GTCACACTAATCATCCCTCCTGGCCTCTCTGTCCCTCCTGATTGAGTGTAGGTGAAACTAGGCTTCCTCCCTGACCCACCTGCACGTGCAGCTTGCTGTGAAATGGTACTGAACTGGTATCTACCAAGGATTACTCTGATTTTAGCACTCTGGAACCGTGTTTTAGATCTGGTTACCAGGATATTAGCTGTGGATCTCAATAACACCATAGCTCGTACAGAGTGGGTCTTGGGGACTTGACTCCTACCCGACATGACGGGTAGTACCCACTCTTTGTGATCCACTGAGGTTGGGACTGTTTCTGGGGCCATACCAATGACAAAATTCAGGGATTTAGAATGGAAATCAGAGGTGTGGGATAGAATAGTGCTCATAAGGGGTGCCCTAGATTTCCCAACTATTGGAGTTGCCTGGGTCGCCTTGCCAACCGATACAGATGCTCTGATTGGCCGTGTTTTGTGCTCTACTGGAACCCTAATAGGATTGAATTTCACACTGGCACTGGTCACATCATGCACCACAATCACCCCCACCTTCTTTCCCTGTTCAGTCTCTATCTTACTCTCAACTGCCCCCTTCACCAGCTTCACCACCCCTACTTTACCACCCATGTACTGGACATGGTACACCCTTACAGCTGGGTGTTTCCTGTGGAACATGCCGGAACCTGCCACCTTACCCCATACCAGGGTCATCTTCAACTTCCTGCTATTGAGGGCTCGTAGTTTATCAATTGGGGTGGGTTTTAGAGTTCTCTTTCTGGTAGATGTTGAAGGAGTTAGGAGAAGGGATGGGATGAGCAACCAGTTATTGGCAACCCTACTTGACCTTCTCTTGACATTGTGGCCCTTGCTAGTCTCGTGTTTGAGAGTTAGCCGGTAGAGGAACCATGGTTTAGTTTCTGAGTCCCCTGGCTGGATCACCCTTAGTCGAGTCACCGAGATAACAAATTTAGGGTAGTGTTGGTAACTATTGGTTGTTTCCAAAACCATGAAAGCCCGAGAAAGTGGTCCAACTTTAGAGGTCGTAGGGGTTGGATGTCCGAGAGCAGTTCCAGTTTTAGTCTTAATAACTTTGCGGACAGGGCCAATACGGTGAAAGTATTCAGTGGCAGTTTCCTGGATACTCTTATGAATTGTTATCAGTTCAATTTCCTTTCCTGGTTCCGTCTCTGACTCTGACTGAATGGTTCGTGTTCTAACTACCAATATCTTGTGTCCCACCCTATCCACGTGTGTAGAGTATTGTCTTGAGAAGAGATGTCTTCTGATCATAACCCCCTCTCCCCTAATCTCACTCCTCAATACCATGGATTTCTGAAGGAACCTCTCCGTTTTGGTGATCCTATCCCTGTGAACAGGTCTCACCACCCGTCCCTCTACTGACGTGCTGTATCTCTGTCTAGCTAGGAACCCAATACTCCAATGGCTTTGATCCATATTTCTAAACATCCTGTACTTGTGTCCCGCAGTGTGCCTGTCTCTGAACTTGAATTGGACCTCTATAAGAGAGTGTTCCTCACTTGTTACTAGGTAACTATGGTAACGTGCTACTGCAAAATGGTACTTTTTGTGATGGAACACCTTGTTAACCCCACCCTCCACTACCCTGATAGGTCCAATGAGATCCCCAGTTGAGGGGGCCACCACTGAACTGACAACTCTCTGCAGCTTGACAGAAAGAAGAAGAACCTGTCTCTTGTACCGTCTCCAGAATTCCGCACTGGAGGATGACGTCACTGATCGTTTGTGAGATAATGTTACCAAGTGTTTCGGTTCTTTATCCGAGGACAACTCGAATGTTGCCATGGTTACCTTTACTTTCTTCTCTCCTGTCTGGGTTGTTTTGACACCTGTTTCCTTGTGGTTCAGATAGCACGAGATAATATAATACCTAGACCCGATATGAGACCCGGTTAGGAGTCTTGGTTTGGATCGGGTTACCCTGGTAACAGGTCTCTCCTTTCTCCTCCACATCTCCCTCCCTTGTTTCATCTCAACTCCAACAGAAACTGTCCTGTGTGCTAGTACAGCAGGCTGACCTGTCACAACAACACTCTGTTTTACTGTGTGTTTGTGTTCGGTATCAACCCTAGTGAGTTTTACTTGGTCCCAGACTACAAGAGTCCTCTCCCCAACTCCCGTCACTTCACCCCGTTGCCTGGTAACTGTGAATACAAAACTCTTGTACCTCCGGTACTGGTTACTGGAAAATAGAGTTGTACTTACCCCCACCCTACTACCAACCTCCAGCCACACAGGGGTAGCCTTGCCGTGGTGTTTGGATGTGGTTGCTAGGATACGAGAATCCGTTGTCCTGGTTACACTGTCACTATGAGAGGATAGAGTCATCTCCCGGGTGTGGTGCAGGGTCACCATGTGGTGAACCTCTATCTCGTGAGATGAGTCAACCCGTTTTGTGAGAACTTTAGACACCAACCCCGACTTGGCAACATCGCCAACCTTTGCAGTCGAGGTTTGGAATCTTAGTTGGTTACCATGGTGCTCAAATACATTAAATGCTAGGTAGAATGCAGCTGTTCTGTATAGTTTCAACACAGTGATCTGGTGGTGTATTTGAACAGTGAGCCTCCCTGTTTTGTGCAGTGAGAGATAGGTCACCCTCTTTCTTGTGTTACCCCACCACACATTAGAATGAAGAGCTAGGACCACTTTCAGGA
Organism: Pleurobrachia bachei; assembly: GCA_000695325.1. Lineage (NCBI taxonomy): Eukaryota > Metazoa > Ctenophora > Tentaculata > Cydippida > Pleurobrachiidae > Pleurobrachia > Pleurobrachia bachei. The sequence continues at coordinate 16,738 of AVPN01001705.1, read as the reverse complement.
TATGTTCCTTCTGTATCCTGTACCCAGTAGTAACGTGACCCAGTGTCCCCTCCCCTAACTCACTGTTAGAGTCCTGGAAAGAGTTCAATAGACAGGCGTGCCCTGTTTTGTGTCTTACCACATACAGCTCGGATATTTGGTGGTTAACCAACTTTAACCGTCCAATATAACCACTTTTCAGACCTGACACAGAGAACAGAGATCTGGAAATAATACCACTGGAAACAGTTCTTGTTGCGCTGATGATACCAGTTCGTTGAACCACATTTTGTAGACGCAGGATAGATCGGATAACAGCAAATGTTACGAGATGCTCCTTCTCAGTCTCGTGTTTAGTTTTTAGAAGTGACACTGACAGTTCAGTTACCCTCCAACTGTTACTTTGAACCCTTCTCCTCACCTCTCTACTCACCATGAGTCTGTGTTGTACCCCTGCAGTTTCTGACGTATAGGGTATAACATGGATCTTGAGGATTACAACACGGAGAATTCTGAGTTGTGTCTCCCTGTGAGCTGTTACAGTTCCCATGGTAACCTTGTCTAGATACATATCTTCCGATGAGGTGTGGTCAACTATCATGATACCCCTCCTGGTACCAGTGTAGGATAATACATGACGACCTACCAATCTGGATCTAGTCTGTAACTTAATACTGACACTCTCTACCAACTCGTAGGCAGTCACTTGGAAGTAGTTCCGTAGTTCAAATCCGAATGTCAGCCCGTAAGATCTCATCAGGAACCCATCCATGTAGAGAGAGATCAGGAATATTGCTGAAGAGCGGGCGGGAGTGATTTGAATTACAAGCATTGACCTCTGATACCGGGAAGTAGAGAGGGTGTTTTGGAGAGTTTTAGTGACCTTCATGCCCCTCCCAGATTCCTTGTAAACAGCTTTGTAGGTGTGTGTAGAGGTGTAGTAACTAAGAACATGACCCCGAATCACGTCTATCTTACTGCCTAGAAGGACATTACTTAGCTGAGATATCTCCACCACTCCTCTCCTCTCCACAGTTCCAGGTCTCAGAAAGATGATCTTGAGACCCCCCTGAAACCCATCCTGGACAGTTGGGTCGGTTGCCATGGTAACCATAGCACCACTCACACTCCCATGGGGATCCAGTACCCACTGCTTCCGAACTGTGCTGGTTTCCATTTTGAGATGTGCATGTTCCCGGTATATTCGCCCCATTCCCACCAACCTAACATCCCTCCCACTCCCACCCAGGTTGCGGATGATCCTGTGTGCGGGGATGATGGAGGTGGATAATCGGAGAATAGTTGGGATATGTGTACTGGACTCCATGGATCCTAGTTGTTTCTTGTGGCTCAACACCGCACCCCATCTAAACACTCCAATTACAATGATAGCACTTTCGGAGCGGGTTGAGACTGAGAATGAACTGGTTTCCATCAGCAGGACTTCGGAGATATCATACTGGGAGCGTGGTTTTAACACACTCCGTGGACCCCATTTGATGAGGGATTGAAGGAGGGTGACATAGCCTTGTCTGACAGTTCTCCTGCTCCCAACCCCTCCCCAGAGAATTATAGAGTGGGTTGAAATGACGCTATATGTTCTTGTTATTGCGTGTCCGGGATTAAACTGCGATCTAATGTTACTGTAAGGTGAACAGATACAGAACTGAACTGGGGACCCCGCTCTAAGGAGATGATAAGCAGGATCCATTCTGTCTGGGTAGGAGAACGAACTACTGAGGAGAGTGTGACGGTATATGAAGCGGTTATAGAAGTTGTAAAATGCGAACAGGTTCATTGTTGAGAAGGAGTTAAAGTTCCAGATCACAAAGTAGTTGAATGGTTGGAGGGACCAGAAATAGGGTCCACTAAACCCGTGGATGCACAGTCTCCTATAGGATGATGTTGTATCTCTCTTCCTCAACCTCTCATTATTACCATCATCCTCTCCAGGACAGAAGTAGGTGGGAGTGTTAACCTGACCTCTCCAGCAGTCCCTGCATATCTGACAGGGTTGCTGTCTAATAACACCCTGGTTGTTGTTATGGTGATAAGAGAGGGGTTGGGAGGACCAAGGTGATGTTGGGGATTCTCCTGATCCCGTCTGCACCTCTCCGCACCTCTCACCCCTCAACCCCCGCGAGTATGGTGATTTGATCTGCAGGGAGCTGAGGGAGGAGTGGACTTGGTAAATCAGTGTCCCACTGGCTGTGCTAACTTCCCATCTTCCCTTTGCCAGCGATACCATATTAGGTAGTGGTGGAGGGGGTTCTTTGAACATCATCACTGTAGTAGCAAGATCCCTTATTGGTCTCTTTGTTCGAGATGAGAGGTGCTGGAGACGGTTGTGTCTAGAACTGGTTGCCATGACAACTAGAAGTGTGATGACGTGATGATTCATTTCAACCATTGGAGTAGTGGGACTGAGCTGAACAGGTGATTCAACTAGGGTCAACTGGGTCCGTGTCCAGTGGGCTCCATGTTGGGAGAGAGAGAACCCTGTTAACCATTTGACGTAGAAAGGATGGACTGATGTGGTGTAGTAGGGGTAGTGGGGGTGTGCAGTTGCCTTGGTTACCAAGAACGGGGCCCTGGGAACAGGTAGGTAAATGGAAAACTAAAGATTTGTAATTCATGAAAGGTGCTTTTATAGGAAAGATGCTTGTTTAAAGAACGATCATGGGATTAAAAAGATGCTTTTATAGAACAGCTCCATCCCCCTCTAGCCTGCAACGTAGCATTGTTTACCGTGTTTCCTGTAGAGTGGTGTAGGTAAACTGAACTGCAGGAGGAGGGTACCCTCGTCCCCTACCCCACTCCCAGGGGTGGTGGACAGAGGTCCGCACATTTTTAACAACCCTGTCCCGGGTGTACCCATGAACCCTCTGAACACGTGGCTGAAACTCTCCCATATCTGAGACATCGACCACCCTTACTCCTTCATAAACCATGCTAGTGTCAGAACCATAGACAGGTCTCCTCTGGGACTCTTTATAGACTCTTCGTGTCTTTTGGGAAGGGGGATTACTAGGGTATTGGTAATCCTTCTCAACGGTGTAATCGTATCTCCCCGCTCCAACATGAATCTCATGATCTTGGGTAACTTTAATAACAGTGTTCCTTCTGTCCGAGAGGGGTGTCCTAGAGTGTGATCCATCGCGTGACCAGGGTGTGCCATGGTAACCATGGTAACCGGGGGAGTGATAATGGTAACCATGGTAACCTCGGTTGTGAGGGTAATGGGAATTATAACCAAAGTCTCTCGTGTTAACAGTTTGATGGTAATGATGGTAACCAGGTGGTCCTTGATGGTAACCATGGTAACCAGGTGGTCCTTGATGGTAACCATGGTAACCAGGTGGACCATGATTGTAACCGGTGATGTGTACTACATTTCTCGGTCTCCCACGATATCCCCTCCGATAACCAGTAGGAGGTCGATGAAAATATGGATAATCCCTTTTCCAGTCTTGATGGTAACCATGGTAACTAGGAGGGTTAGCATGGTTACTAGGAGGCCTGTTACCACGATAACCAGGGTAGCGTGGTGGCTGGTAAGGTGGTTCTTCACCGGGCAACTCTCCATCATCCTGATCTGGACCACCAAATACATCCTCCCCTGGTGCTGTTGGTATCCTTTCCTCGTCCCATTCCGGATGTAGATTAGAGGGTTGGTTACCATGGTTACCATGGTTACCTCCAGTGTTGATATGGTTTGAAGATCTCCCCTAGCAACGTGGGACTCCCTGCAAACCTGATCTTGACATCATCAGCACCAGCACCACGCCGCTCCTGGAAAGAGGTCAGAATTCAGAATACGACTTAGATTTTTTTTGAGATATCCGAATAATAAATTCAATGTTGTTGGGGAAGAGCTTAATAAAGCGCTAAAATCAATCGATTAATCAGTGTACCTGTTCATTGTCCTCTGACCCAGATGGAACAAAGCTACATGCTACTACGACACATCTGAAATGGGTAGAGTCGTGTCATGAACCTGGTTTCTGAACCTCCCCCCCTCCCCTATATTATGAACCCTGCATTTCAACACTTACACTAAAAACCAGTTGAACATTCATTCGATGTAACCATGGAAACTTCGTGGTTTACATAACTAGATAGAGATAGAGGGTGGGAATTAGGGGGTCTTATCTGAGCTGGGGATAGCGGTGTTAGGGGTCATAGCTTCCTGGGAGAGGGATAACGGGGGAATGAAAACACAGTACATTGCTGTAGCTAAAATAAAAGTGAAATAATAATTTCACATAACTTACACAGTGCTATATACAACAATAATAAGGGTTGTTTTTTAAACGAACTGGGTCGTTGGGATGACCAGATCCAAGGGAGTATGAGTTTTGGTTGCTTTTAGGAAAACTATCAAATACTCTGGCCATCCCAAAAAAAGATTCAAAATGTAAGGTTCTGCCAACACCGATTTAGGAAAATAGACGAAGTGCATCTGTTCAACAGTAACAGTGCTAAGTGCTAAGAATATTTTTACGCCATAATTGAAACATCAAACCTTGATCCCATCCCGTATAATACAAGTCCATCTCTAATTCATGATCCGAAAATGAGCTGCCAGCAGCCCTGAATAGTATAACTCTGAATTTGATCACTCTTTCCTCCTTGTCACTCTCTGAATCATGACCATCGTCCTAGTATTAACAGCAAACACCCTCTCACCTCCTAACCCCACTGTCCTACCTTCTTTCTCCATCTCCCACTTCACTCCCCTCTCACTCCGGTTATAATATCGCTCCGTGGATAGGGAGTTAACAGGACCTGTATGTCCCTCTGATGATGGAGTATTGTCCATAGTGTAAACGACCAGTTTGAATCCCAGATCCACCATCTTGAAGCCAGTAGGGATGTGGAATACTCTGGTTGCCATGGTAACTGAATGCTGGTATGGGGAGCTGAAGTGGTTTAGTCGGGAGCAGGTTGCTATATAGAAGGCTGTGTGAATCGTTGTTATGGAGACGTGACGTTTTGTTATTGCCGGTTTGATGGACAGTGAAACCGTTGAACCAGACACACCACTACCACTACCACTTCCACCACCAGCATCTCCCTTATCAGAGTATCTCAATAACAACTTCTTGCACCGTTTCTTTTCTCCCTCTCCCATCCTTAGTCCCCTCCAAACTCCCTCCCTCTCCATTCTGCACCTTGTCAGCGCCAGATGGAAATAGGAGGACACAGAAGCGAAGGGTAACCCTGCCATGCCTCGTGGCGGGATAGAGTTGCTAGAGAGAGCAAATGAGAAGTTGGGAGTCCCTCCCTTACCCCCCTGGACTCTGACGACCTGTTTAGCCACCGCACTGAACTGTAGTCTACCTAACTTTACCATGAGTAGACCCCGTCTGAATCTGGTGCTATCTCTAGTTACCAGGATATTAGGTGTGGATCTTAGCACGCCTAGAGGTTGCAGTTTATGGGCTGGTTGGACCTTGGATCCGTCAGATAACTTTACAGGAGCTATGGCAACGAGATTAGAATCTCCAGGTGCTGTTTCTAGGTAGCGGATGGCGTGATTTTGGGATTTTGGATGATCAAACATTAGCTTCCATTTTATTGTTGTCATCTCAGGAGCGGATGATTTAGAAACTTTAGAAGTAATGGGAGTCAGTTTAGCCGTTGAAGCAGAAACACTGGTTCTGGTTTTATTATGGTCCACCGGAGTTGTTGATCCATAATGTGCCAACACTGCTTCGCCCACACTGTGCTCTTTTATGAAACTAACCGTCTTTCTCGGTGAAACAGCCACAGAAGAGTCCAGAATGTGCTGTCTTGTACTAACTGACTTTCCTTCCACAGTTCTCAAGGCTGGAGGTTTGACACTATGCGCTAAAAACTTCCTATGAATGGAACTAGAACCTGTCACAACCCCCTTCGCGTACCCACTACTTAGTCTTTTAGTGGTCACTCCCTGTGGGGCATCCACGGTTGTCATAACAACAATGATCCTCCGTGAGGGGGAGGAGATGCGGCGTGCAGACCTGTTAGGAATATAATACCAACTGTTCTCGCCCCTCCTGATTGAGGATTTAGTGGTATGTCCTGGGGTGGTCGAGTGACTCAGTAGTAGTCGGTAGAGGAACCACGGTTTAGTTTCTGTGTCCCCTTGCTGAGTTGATATTAGTCGAGACACCGAGATAACAAATTTAGGGTAGTGCTGGTAGATATTGGTAGTTTCTAAAACCATGACAGCCCGAGAGAGCGGTCCAACTTTGGAGGTCGTCGGGGTTGGACGTCCGAGAGCCGTTCCCGTTTTAGCCTGAATAACTTTGCGGACCGGGCCAATACGGTAAAAGTATTCAGTTGTAGTTTCCTGGATACTCCTGTATTCAGATATGATTCTCATCGTCTTACCAGGTTCACTCTCAGACTCTGACTCAATCGTCCTTGGTTTCACTGTGATTGGCTTGTGGGACACCCTATCTAGACGAGTTGTATAGCTCCAACTAGTGAGATCCTTTCTAAACTCAACACCCTGACCCGTCACCTCAGTTCCCACAGTCATGGACTTCTGCCGATATCCCTTTCTCTCTGACACACTTCTCCTGAAGACAGGTTTAACAGCTCTACCCCTAACACTAGAGAGGTAACTCTGCTGTGACTGGATGGTAACTGTCCAGTGACTTTGTGACATGGCATGAGACTGTCTGACAGCGTGTCCGGGGGATGTGGTATGGTGGAATTTGAATTGAACCTCAGTTAACCCCTGATCCACTTCTGAATTCAGGTAGTTATGTAACCTAGCAACTGCAAAATGGTACTTCACATGTCGTTCTGTGGAGACTCCCTCACTCAACCACATCACTGGTCGCCCTCTAGATGAGGTGGAGGGAGCTAGAACTGTAGTCACCTTGGAGTGGTTGGTTGAGGATAACAGTCGAGAGCGGGTGATGTGGTATCTCCGGTAGTGTATCATGGTTACCATGGTAACCCCGTTACTATGACTCAGTTCAATATGATACCTTGCTTCTCGTTCAGAGACTAGCTCCAGCTGAGTTGTTGTGATCTTTACAACCTTCCCCCTGGTCCCCAAACCCACATTGTTCAGTGTGGCGTGCCCGTAGTGGGCTGTGATAGAGGTAAATTGTTTTGAGACCCGGGTATCCACATGGAAAGGGGCACTTGTTAGGTGTGTTTTAACGAAATGATAGGCTCTATGTGCCACATGGTTCTGAGATGTGGTAGGACTCTGTCTGCCCGATACCTCAGTTACCCCTAATTTAGAGGGTTTACCAGTGACGTGATGAGTATTGGTGAAGGAGTGCTTGTGCTGCCATCTCGATTTAGTATGGACTTGTACCCAAACTTTCTCCTCCACCTCTCCCTTCTCATTCCCCACCCTTCCTCTCCTTCTTACAGCACTTATAACAGCTGTCTTGTATCTTCTGTATAGATTACTAGAACTCAGAACAGGCAGTACAAAGAGGGTGTATTTGGTAGCTGGAAAGGTAGGAGTTGCTCTACCAGAGTGGGCTGACATTGAGGTTTGGGGGACCCTTTCAAACCAGCTAACTCTCCTCTGGTGATCGCGTGTAACCTGCACTCCTCTAATCTGGATGAATGTGATCAAATGTTCTCCCTCTATCTCTTGGGATGTGTCAAACTGGACTGTTACAATCTGTTTGTATATCACCGCTGTTGCAACTCCAGTTAGTAGGATCTCAGATCTCAGGAACCTGGTTATGTGACTGTGGACCCCTGTTGAGGTTGGGACCGCAATAAAGTGTGCCTTGTTGTAGGTGGATAGTAAGAAGATCTTGGTGTGGAATCTCACAATGGCAACCGCACCATCTTGTTCTCTCACCACCCCTGTCTTCCGTAGAATACCCTGGCGAGTCATCGAGAGAGCAAGGGTGGAGGTCTGTTTGAAACTGTGTCGTGGTTCCCTCTTGAAACTAGTTTGGATTGTATACCAAATCACTTTGGTCAGCTCACCCTTACCCCCACGTCTATAGGAGATCACGCGACTAGCAAACTTGGTGTGGGTCTTAGTAACCAGGAGAGTTGTATCATGTGACTCAACCGTGGTAACCATAGCAACATGTTTAACGGATAACTCTGAGATGACGTGATGCTGCTTAGCAACGGTACCACTATCCCGTGTTGGTTGTTGGTACACCAGATCCCCTCCTCTGAGGATAGAATACTGTGTCACCATCTGGTCACGTGACACACTAAACATAATCACGTGACTGTTCTCCAACTCCACCCCACTCTTTAAAACTATCATCTTCCTTTGTTCTGGTTCAGAGGTGCTGACAAGAGTCTTCTTTCTAGCAGTCCCAGATTTAGCAACACGAACATGATGATCCACATGTTTGGAACTGTGTTGTGTTACCACAGCTTTGAATAACACCACCTTTGCTACTCTCAGTTTGACTTGTTTTCTAGCATTCACTGTTCCCATGACAACCTTGTCTAGATACATGTCCTCTGATGAGGTGTGGTCAACTATCATGATACCCCTCCTGCTGCCCGTATAGGATAAAACATGGCGACCTACCCACCGGTACTCAGAGAACAGAGTGATCTGGCTGGCACTGGTTAGTTGGTGGGTGGTCGCTTGGAACTGTTGGACTAGATAGAACCCTTTAGTCAGACCGAACGATCTCATCAGCAACACCTTGTGTGATGTTACAAACTGGTATCTTTCTGCCTCTCTGGACCGTGATGTGATAGATAGTACTGGTCCAATATGTCTCTCAAATGAAACATAATCATATTGAGCTAAGTACTGTTGATGAAGTTCCATCCTCCCTTTATGTCTCTCAAGAGATCTCCAACTGAACCACACATAAAACAAGATACTATGCCCCTCTGAGATCATCTGAGCGGTGTTCAGAATCACGTGGGTTACCTGGGTGATCTCACTATTGCTCCTGCATAAAACTATCTGTCTAGCTGTGTGCTGGCTGAATGTCTCCCTTTTGGCGACGAGTAGACCTGTGTAGTGAGGGATTGTTACCATGCGTACTACACGGTCAGCAGATGTAGCTACTATCATCTCAATTCGATGGGAGAGAGAGTGGGTTCGGGGAGTCTTCACCCTGTAAATAACGCTAGTTGCCATAGTATCACTGTACCCTCCCCTTCCTCCTTCTGTCAATAGCACATGTGCTGTCTCCGTAGTAACACCGTGACGGAATGTTGGTAATACCCAGAGTTTAGTGGTTACCATGGTAACCTGGTTACCTAGCAACACCACAACTCCCCAGCGGTAGTAGCTGATTAGGAAGATAAGGTGGGTGGAACGGGTGGTCATGGATAACCCTTGGGAGACAGAGGTAGAAAGGTGGATTGTTGGGGGCTGGTATATACGTTGTATTGTCTGCTTCAGTTTCCTAATATTATAACCTCCTGAGATAAACCCAACACGACTCATGGAACTCCCCACCCCTCCCCAGAGACTGACAGAGTGGGTTGAAATGACACTGGCTGTTCTTGTTATTGTGTGTCCAGGATTAAACTTCGCTCTAACGTTACTGTAAGGTGAACAAATACAGAACTGAACAGGGGACCCTGGTCTAAGGAGACGGTACGCTGGGTGAGATGCGGTGGGGTTTAGCTTGCTGAAAGAGTAGGAGAATGAATGACTGAGTAAGGTGTGACGATAGACAAATCTGTTATAGAAGTTGTAAAAGGTAAGGAAGTTGATTGGAGAGAAGGTGGTAAGATCCCAAATCACAAACTCGTTCTGTTGGGGCATGGTCCAGTAGTAGGGACCGGGGACACCGTGTATACAGAGTTTAGTATGCTGCCCTTCAGAACTCCCACTTTGCTCCTTTCCTTCTGTTGAGGAGGAGGTTGTCTCTTTCCCTCCAGATCCTGTCCCATTTCGTGAGGAGGAGGATGGTGGACAGAAGTAGGTGGTGGTATGAACCTTGCCCCTCCAGCAGTATGGACAGATCTGACACGGTCTAATAGTCCCAAACTGATCTTTTGATCTGGCGATACTGCTTCCACTGCTCCAAACATTGTGGTCATCCAGCAGATCACAAAACGGTAGTTCACCCTCTCCACCTGGTGATGATGATTCATCCTCTGGTGTTGATGTTGTTGATTCGTCTAGATGGATAGTTCTCTGTCCTGCCACACTTCTTCTCACACACCTTCCCTTCAAATACCCATACCCCATATCCCTGCACTCCCTCTCAGTCTTCCTCTCCACACAGCCCCTTCTATTAGCTCCTGTTACCATGGTACCACATTGCTGGTTGGATAGTGACCCATAGGGGGAGTGAACCTCCAGTGCAGTCAGAGCTCTATCAACATCTTTAACTCGGTACTCTGAGTGAGGGTGCGCTGTGGTGGGGATTATCCCGTGATTTGATTGGCTCACCACAGCAGTGTGGGACACTCTAAAGAACATTACAAATTCATCAGGCTGTATCTCACGGGCAGCTCCATTAAATCTAAAGAACGTTCCAGATGGTAGGGAGGTTCTTGTTGCGTGTTGTTTGAAGTTGTGACCAGTCTCTGTCTCAGCCGTTGGTTTAGTTAGAACAGGTGGGGTGAGAGCTCTGATAACATCATTCTGGGTATCAAGGTGTAGCTTCACTGACATAAACTTGCCCCATTTCCTGAGGGGTCTATCCAGATTGAGAGTGGTAGCTCGAGGTACCTCAGGGTTTTGGGCTACTGCCGCGATGAGAGATAATGAAACCTTTCTAATCATTAGAAAGATGTAGAGTGACTTTCTACCATAGTGGTACCGCTGTTTAGCATGGTGGGGTAGGATTGTAGATTTAACAGTATAGAGGGTTCTGAACTGTTTGATATTGGGTTCATTGGACACGATGGAGCCTGGTGTTAGTACAGGGTGTTTCAGGGGGTGAACTGCGGGGATCTTGGTGGGGGAGTCAGCATGGTACTGCATTAAAACGAGGGCTTTGTGCCGTCTCTGGGTGAATATCACGTGATCCACTGTGGTGGAGTGGTAGGTAAAGAGGGGGGTTGTAGTAGAGGTCAGGGTGAGGGAACATCGCGGTGTGTTTGATGAAGGAGCAGTGTTAGCTCCCTTAGCAACAGTAGAGTCCTTAGCAACAGTAGAGTCCTTAGTAACAGAGGATTTTCCATCCTCGCTACCACCCTTATCACCAGTGACCATGGTAACGGATCCAACACTACACCACCCCATCAACTCCCTCCCTCTCACAACACCACTCTGCACCTCCCTGACCCACCCTGTAATACCCATTATCCCCACACCCCTGATACCAGACCACGACATCCTCTCCGGGGAGATGTCCCTGTCAGTCACACTGCTCACCGGCACGGGGCTGGTCCTGGGGTGGTGTTGGATGATCACAGTAGCTCGCATCAGACGAGACCTGGTCTGAACAGAGTGGGCATGTTTCTCAAGGTGTCGCAGGGTGTACCATAGGTAGCGGAGAGTGACAAGGGTTGACAAGGGGTGCTGGGTGGGTGTTAGGATGATCTTTCTAGGTGGGGTACTGAACACAGATCTGTGGAGAACAGCTCCTCTAATCTCCATTATCTGAGGGTACCAGTCGTTCTGCCTGATTACTGTAGTCACCCCAATATACTTCACCCCTACTTCACCAACTATTATAGAAACCGTCCTGTCTATCTTTAGAACCACGACTAGCACTTGTCCAGTTGATCTCTCTACCGCGGTACCCCGCACCTGGACCACATGCCCATATTTGGGCAGGGACCTCTTCTGGGAAATCTTGGTATCCATGACAACCCACCTCTCCAACTGAAACACGGTCCTATCCACTAATACAGGCTGGTGGATGTGGACCACTTGTTTGGATATGTGAACTCTGGGTCTCCAAGTCTCATCTCGTCGTCCTGTTGTCATGACAATATGACGCGTATGGGTGAACATTGTGTCGAGTAGATAGGCTGGGGTAGCGATGGAGTGAGTGACAGGGTGGGATGGAGGGGTCTGGGGGTGAACCAATATCACAGCACGCAACACCCGGTGCTCAGCCTCAACACTCGTTTTAAAGTGAACTATCTCCATCACTAGGTGTTGGTACCACCTACTGGGGGATATCCTACGGGGTACTCCATGCGGCATACCAGCCATAACTCCCTGTTTAGTGGAGGGGACCACTAGACCCATCCTATTGGTGTGGTGACAAGATATGCGGGAGAGACCCAAAAAACCAGCCACACCAGGAGCTAACTGCTTAGCTTGAAGAGTTTTGAAAAAGTCCTGGAGGTGTCTCTCGTGTTTGTTTTCAGTTTTTGAAGTCGGTGGAGCAGGGTCCTCTCTCTCACAATCACCCATGATAATCTCTCCGTGTTCACCGGATATGTGGTAACTAATAACCGGGCTTTCTGTTACACTTCCAAAGGTCACAGCAATGATTGGAGTCCAGTACTCGGCATTGGTGGTTTTTATGAAGGAGAGAGTTCTTCTGATGAACATCCCGTATATCTGACAGTGGTTGTGATGGGTTTGTAGCATGACAAGACGATGTCTCCAATAGGGGAAGAAGGAGTTGTTTGTGGTAGGGACAACTAGTCGAGAGGGGATGGGGTAGGTGGTGACTAGGGTTGAACAAGATAGCTGTTGTTTGGGTCCAAGACATGTTTTAGAAGCCCCAGATTGACCCATGGTAGTCCCAGATGGACCCATGGTAGTACCATGTTGTGTCTCTCTGTGATCACACCCACCAATCCTAAATACCTCCCCTCCAACCTCCCTCACCTCTTTCTGTGAACAGTGTTCCTGGCTTATCACATACTTGTGAGCCCCACTGTTCCGTATTCCTGTACCAACTGCATTGGATGGTAGTGACTTGAGGACGGTGGTCCTGCCTGCTGGATGGAACCTGTGTTCAGTGGTAACCATGGCAATCGTGTCGGGGTTGGGCAAGAAATCAGGTGCAACCGTTAACTTCAGGTACAGGTACTGTGACTGAATGTGGACACATGTATCTCTGTGTGTGATGACACGTCTTTTGTTGACGTGACGAGTTACTGTTGCTAAGGCAGGAGTCTCATCCTTCCACCTAACAACCGTTGCTATGCGGTAAACAATCATTTGGACCCCTGTTCTGATAAACTCTCCGTTCAGCTCGTATGATACAAGGTGGGTTTGGATCTGGGCTAATTCGTGGTTACCATGGGTTACCATAACAACCTGAGGTGTAACCAGGTGACCCAACTTAGTGATACCCTCCATAACAACAGGATTCGCTAGGGCTCCACCCTCAACTCTCCTGTTCTGCACCATGGCAACGAAATGGGTGGTAACAAGTCGTGGCGGGGTAAATGAATCTGACCGGGGTACCACCAGGTGATCATTCGTCATGACATCACTCGTGTATATGACGTCACACGTCAAACTGTGATCTAGGAACTGGGTGGAATGACGTGTCTCGGTAAAGTATCGAGCAGGAACCATCTTCATTTTCACACCACACTCCCTAACCACCATCCCATATCTCTGTCTACCCTTTAACCTCATCTCCCTACCCCAATGTGAGGTCTGGAGGTGCTGCCTGTGTCCTGCAAATAGCACTACCACGTGTTCCCGCTCAATAAGGGAGGTTGTGGCTGGATTGGGCAGGTATTTGGGGATGTAAAGTCCAAACCGGGGTGGTGAAAACATACCCCAGATAGACACTTGGTAACTGGTTCGAGGGATACCTCTGATTCTATTCTTGATGCCTGACAGGTAGGTCATGGGAGGTGTTGGACTGGTAGTGAGACCCACATTGCCTGATAACAGTGACACAAACAGTTGACCTGAAGATCTCAAATTCCAGTCCCACCTCTGCCATGATTCCTTGAAATATGTCTCCTGTTTTACACTCTGCTCCACTGAGAACAACACCACCCCAACCTCCCTCTCCCAGGTCAGGTCCATAACGGGCAAGTCTGGACGTGCCACCTTCTCAATCACCCCTGATGTCCTCACATATCCCACCTGACTTGCAGCTCCAATCCTCTCATATGTTATAACTGCCATCTTCTTTGAGGTCATACTGTAAAACTTGAAGGGGACTAGTAGCACCGTCATGCTGTTAACATGGGCGTGGATGTGGACAAAGTTTAGGAAGAAAGTTCGAGGTTTGTGTTCCTCCCAACCACGCTCCACCAGCTTCCTGACAGTCACGACTGGGGGATGGGTAACTCTAATCGGGGTTGCCCGAGGAGGGTTGTGGATCACAACACCAGTCCAGTATATCCGATCTTGGCATCCTATCTTCAGATAAGCGTATTCCCGGATATTCTTGAACCAGGCCGAGTTGTGAGTCTTCTTCCTAACACACTTCCGTTTGCATAGTTTGGTAAAGGTGGTAGGAGGTTCAGAGTACATGTCTACAGGATATAGGAAGGGGTAGGGTGGAGGCGAGTGGGATCCTTTGAGCAGGAGATATGAGTATCGGATCTGCCGGACCTCCCAGTCGAACACGTTAAAAGAGGAGGACACGAGACGTTCTTGATCGGAGCTGTAGTGATTTACACTCGAACTGTGGTGGGTCTCCTGGGGAATTAATTGGGGAGATAAAATGTGGGGTAAAAGAAAAGTATAGTTAGGAGTGGGGAGATTCACATAAGTGAAGTGGGGAGGTGAGGGGAAAAAATAAACCAAAACCAAATTAGCATCACGATAAAACTCACAGTTTTCTGGGTACCAACTAACACCGTTCCTGAAGGGTGGCAAAGTTTAGATGGCTCCTTCAAACAAGCACTTGCTCAATGATTCTGGCGGCTCCCGGGCCCCGACACCGGATCTGAGCGCACTGAGATTCAGAATGGTCTGGAGCCGCCGGAGCTTTAGCTTTGGCGGAAAACATTCGTGACCTGAACCTGAGGTTCAGTCACGTATGCCCCTCTCTTACGTGTTTGACAGCGTAATCCAGACCACCCAGGGTAGCACAGACACACAAAGTTCCTCCTGGTATATCGGAGTTCTCCATGACGACAGATCCTCCCTGACCCTCCCGTGTTACCATGGTAACGAGTAGCAACAGGATGCACCAGAGACAACAGAAACCACAGGAAACTGGGGAGGGGGAGGAGAGGGGATTACAAAATCAGCAAACACACACACACACACAGGGTTAAAACCTGAATACTCGGGACTAAAACAGAAAACGACGAAGAGACAAAAACTTAAAACGTATTTGCTTTAGACGTCGTCTTGACGTAGCGGTGGTGGATCTGTAGTCGAGACGTCGTGCAGACACAGTACGTCTGCACGGAGTATTTAGAGACGTACTACAGACAACCCATGGATTGTCTGGTGGCCCCGACCCGATCTGAACGGGCTCAAAACGCGGTCTGGTACAGCCCATGGAAACTTCACGGACGGATTGAGACGTCGAATCAACAACGACTCGTTGTAACCGTTCATTTTCTTTATTTTGAACGTTCGCTGAGACGAAGTTTAAACTACGGGTCAACCACATCTAGACGGCGTCTAGAGCAAATGATTTTTCGCCGAAACTGGGAGAGCTACAAAACGGGACCTATACAATTTGGTACAAAACAGGACTAAATTCTGGATTACCAAACAACGGCATAAATATCGGAGATCATCGGTAACCAAATAACCAATTTACCCGAGGGAGTGGTTACCATGGTTACATGGAACTGGAATGGTTACCATGGTTACCATGGTTACAACTTACCACAAGCTAAACTATCTTCTTTTTGGGCATTTCTAGCTGACCCAACTACACAACACAACTACAATAACACAGAGAGATCAACTGGGGGAACCACCAACTTTAATTGCTATTAAACACGGTGTTTTGTAAAGTATTGTTAAGAAAGTTGGGTAAATGGTACAAAGAATGTTCGTCAAAAGCACGGTGTAAAAACATAGAAAAAGAGACAACCTCGCGTTCTCACAAATGTTTGAAAAATATTAACTTCAGTGGCTAGCTTTCAGTTCACAAAACGCATGGCGGAAGTGCTTTTAATTATGAATCATATATCACGTCTACATAATATATCAAGGATTACACTGTGTCAAAGCATTGAAACACACTATCTCTACACAAGCTGTGTGTACAAGCCCCATGTTGGTACATATGCTATAAAAGTCTCCCTCTCTCACCAGGGTCTGATCTCTACCAGCTCACAACATATCACGTGGTCTCTAACTCAGTCCCTGATTGGCTGACGCAGCCCCGTCCTTGCTTCTGATTGGCTAATAGTGTTCCATATAGCTCCTTCAAGGGAGGTTTAGGTAGTTATGGCTGGCTGCGGAGTCTAGCTGAGCGTAACTGTCATGAGGGAGCAGTTTATGGGAATAGGTGTTGTTGGAACTAGCATTCATGTAGGGAGATATTATCTTATCCGGTGAGTTGCTATGACAACCAGGCGGTGAGTTACCATGGTAACCAGGTGGAGAGTTGTTGTTACCATGGTAACCAGGGGGTGAGTTACCAAGGAAACCAGGTGGCGAGTTGTTGTTGTTACCATGGTAACCATTAGGTGTTGTCTTGTAACCCCCTGCAGATGCCTTATCCATATTGATGTACTCTCTAGGTTTAGGGACATTATAGTGCTCGGGTGAGTGCCGTGCTCCCCCTCCACTAGGTGGCAGGACTATAGCCCCGTTCTGGTAACCATGTAATTGTTTTTTAGTTGGCATGTTAGGCCTGCCAGAGTGGTGAACTAGCCCATCATCTTCGGGGTCTGGGTAGGACCGGCGGAGAGGCTGGTCGTGGTGTCGGGGTAGGGTTCCGTCTAGCTCGTGCAGTGGAAACTCTTCCTCTGATCTCTGAAATAGGCGGGG
>AVPN01001704.1:0-16445 GCA_000695325.1 Pleurobrachia bachei | reverse complement strand
CCCCCGATTTAGTGACAGGATAAATTTCCCCCGATATAGGAAATTAACGGTATTTGACCCCGATTTAGTGTCCACCCCGATTTAGTGACCAAAACCCTTTCCCCGAGGATGTCACTAAATCGGGGTCCGACTGTATTATCAATTCAGTTAGCAGTAAAAATATTTAGCTTTAACTGTAGTTCAATTTATAACGCAAATATTGCACAATTTCAGCGACCAAGAAACAGCATAAGTGTCCAGCCGAGTCACGGTCGACATCAAATGACATCCCTGATATAGAACCCACGATGGTAGCTTCAAGAAAAATTAAGGTTTGTGGTGCTTATTATTTTCTTTCATTTCCTATCACTTTAATCTGCACCCTACCCAACCCAAGAACTCATCTTACACTATTTCTCCCTCTCAAACCCCCCTCAGTCACTCTCTTCCATTACATTATTATACACCATTTTAGGTGAAAGTCTCATATCGAGATCTATATAACTTGAGGAAGAGATATATAACTACATACGGATATCGGAATTGTACTTACGGACCAAAGCTTTTACAGATGATATGCTATGACAACTACATACCTCTAGATTCATTCGACCAAACAGAATTGGACAGGGTATACAGAAGTTTTAGAAAAGCGGTAAGTAACTTGAGATAAATTATTCGGTATACAAATTAAAAGATTCTTCAGTAGGGGGCTGTTTGACCATGATCATCTACTTTACCCGAATTTGTTCGGGGAAAGGTGGGGGAGTCATAACACCTTTTTGAGGTCAAGTTTAAAACTCAAACTCGAATATTTCCCTTTCAGTTCAGTGATATGCGGAAGAGAAACAAAAATCCACTGGATGAGTGTCCTGACTACACAATTGTAGAACTTCCTGAAAAACTCATCCCAGACATTCGACCGCCATCCAGGAAACTTCAACCATACGAAACCCTGACCGATTCTGGTAAACGAAAAAGGATAGAAAGATGCGTTGAAAGCATCGCAACAGTTATTAGCCATATGAAAACTGAGATGGACTGCCCGGTCTCTAACTCAGAACTGATTGGAAAACTGGCGGCCAAGTTACTACCTCCTATGTATGGAGACATGGGAAATCCAATTGAAAATGAGGATCCAGTTTCCCACAACCCTGTAGGGGGAGCTGCCTCGAGAATCTCAGCTACCCTTTTGCCGATCAGATTTATCGGAAAATTTGGATTGCTCAGTTTCTTCCGTCGTAGGTCTTGATTATTTTGAAGATATGCCAATTATCTGTACCTTCCGAATTTTTGAATCTTAATATGCATCAGGGAGGTCAAGTTTCACCCCTTTTCGCATAGTAAAATAACAATAATCCTCAATCCTCCATAGGAACAAGAAGTGAGGCAAGAAGAATCCGTGTCCAGGTGTAGGCGGCGGACTTGTTGATTGATACAGATCTGCAGAAGGAAATCGTACTCTGTCAAATATTGTGAAGATAGAGAGAAACAGGACGTTATTACAAAACCGTTTAACAAGTCAAGGGACACTTATCGGAATGAGTGTGTGTTTTTTAACTTATTATTTTTTATAAAATGGGACCATCTGATTGATGGGTCCGGTTTTGTCATTCCCATTATCGTAACATCAACCATTTAATTTTCCCGGAAGCAAGGAAATGAAATATGGGTACTTTTCAAAAAGTTATCAAGATTATTGGAGCAGTGTTTCTTATCCTTGTTCTACTTCAGCTCCACATCACCATCAACCAACCTTCGAACCGGTTCTCTCTCATGAGACTACAAAAGATGATAATAATTCAGACAATCATGTCCTTTATCAGTTACTATGTTTACAGGACTTATAAAACATCTCGGTTATGGAGCAAGCTTGTGCTTACAGCTGCTACTCTGGCCCATATCTCCTTCTTTACTCAGTACCTATTTATCAGTGACAATCCAACTCCCCTTTCCATCATTCCCTTTCTGGGGTTCTCCCTCATGATATTTCTCGGAATGGGGACACTTGCAGGGGACATCGGAACTTTTATCTTTATACCCTTTACTATCAAGATCACTGTTGGGTACCAGCGATTTAAACTCCATTCAGTACCCATTGCAGCTCTTGTACTGACATTGTGGAGTTTTATAAACACTATCCTCCCTCCCCAACACTCCACCATACATGTCCCAATAAAGGGCCTGGGGAGGGAGTTTGATAACTTCCACATTCTACACCTCTCTGATATCCATGTTGGCCCTACGACGGGGAAGAAGTTTGTTGATTGGATGGTGGATCGGTCCAACTCGCACAACCCAGATGCAGTGTTTATAACTGGGGATCTAGTTGACAGTTCAGTGAAGAATTTGAAGAGAGCTGTGTTTGGATTAAAACACCTCAAGTCTAAATATGGGACATATTACGTTACAGGTAGGGGTAAACTATAATATGACTAATAGTCATTGACTATTAAAATAATAAAATCATTTCCTACGGTTTGTACGAATTATTTTTGGAGCAGTTCTCACTCCTTTCATTGTTCTCTAAATAGGTCATCTTTAATCCTGCAGGTAACCACGAGTATTACACGAATGATGTAGATAACTGGCTGGATTACCTCAGTGACTCTCTGGGTATCTACACACTACACAATCAACACCATGTTATATCAGCTAGTAGTAACTCCTCCCAACAGATCTGTATTACTGGGATAGATGATTATATAGCCAAGAAGTTAGGGTGAGTACTCTCGCTACTCACTGAGTAGACAGTAGAATAGAGGGACACTGTATAATTGGGCCTGAGATAATAGGGTAGTCGAGTGTAAAGCCCTTCCTTATTTCTCTTGTTTACTTTTGTAAACCTTTATTTGCCGTGTTTCTAAACCTCCTTCTCTCCCCTCAGTTACGAGGGCCATACTGCTGATCCAGTTGGAGCGACGGAGGGTTGTCCTAATGAGACCCCTGTTGTCATGCTAGCACATCAGCCTAAAGCTGCAAAACTGACGCTAAAAAGGGTTCCCAGGGTGGACCTAATTTTATCAGGTATACATGTCACTAGAAATCCTCTAACTTCTTCTTCCCCCAGTAGACCCCTTGTAGATCCCTTATTCACAGATCTCTCTTTCCCAGGTCACACGCACGGTGGCCAGTTTTTCCCGGTCCATATTCCAGTCTGGCTGGTCAACCCTTTCTTTGCGGGTCTGTATAATCCAAGGGAAGGAACCCACGTTTACGTATCACGTGGTTTGAGGTTCTATGGAGCACCAATGAGGTTCCTATCGTACCCCCAATATACATCCGTGTTCCTCCATCCTGCAGATTAGGTCTCCCAAACAATGGGAACACTCCTCAGTTTTATTTGAACCGGACCGGGTGCATGCAAGGATTTTGCTGTTTTTCTCGATAAAATGTTTATTTGCGTTGTGTGTGTAGATGTGTTCTTTTTGTGTTGAATGTTGAGCTTTGGTTGGTATTTGGTAAATTTAGTTTTCTAACCCTAATATAATCATGATAATTTTCCCACTTCCAAATTGAAAGATTATCCCCTGCTGACATACCCTCCCCATTGACTATTAAAATAATAAAATCATTTCCTACGGTTTGTACGAATTATTTTTGGAGCAGTTCTCACTCCTTTCATTGTTCTCTAAATAGGTCATCTTTAATCCTGCAGGTAACCACGAGTATTACACGAATGATGTAGATAACTGGCTGGATTACCTCAGTGACTCTCTGGGTATCTACACACTACACAATCAACACCATGTTATATCAGCTAGTAGTAACTCCTCCCAACATATCTGTATTACTGGGATAGATGATTATATAGCTAAGAAGTTAGGGTGAGTACTCTCGCTACTCACTGAGTAGACAGTAGAATAGAGGGACACTGTATAATTGGGCCTGAGATAATAGGGTCGTCGCGTGTAAAGCCCTTCCTTATTTCTCTTGTTTACTTTTGTAAACCTTTATTTGCCGTGTTTCTAAACCTCCTTCTCTCCCCTCAGTTACGAGGGCCATACTGCTGATCCAGTCGGAGCGACGGAGGGATGTCCTAATGAGACCCCTGTTGTAATGCTGGCACATCAACCTAAAGCTGCAAAACTGACGCTAAAAAGGGTTCCCAGGGTGGACCTAATTTTATCAGGTATACATGTCACTAGAAATCCTCTAACTTCTTCTTCCCCCAGTAGACCCCTTGTAGATCCCTTATTCACAGATCTCTCTTTCCCAGGTCACACGCACGGTGGCCAGTTTTTCCCGGTCCATATTCCAGTCTGGCTGGTCAACCCTTTCTTTGCGGGTCTGTATAATCCAAGGGAAGGAACCCACGTTTACGTATCACGTGGTTTGAGGTTCTATGGAGCACCAATGAGGTTCCTATCGTACCCCCAATATACATCCGTGTTCCTCCATCCTGCAGATTAGGTCTCCCAAACAATGGGAACACTCCTCAGTTTTATTTGAACCGGACCGGGTGCATGCAAGGATTTTGCTGTTTTTCTCGATAAAATGTTTATTTGCGTTGTGTGTGTAGATGTGTTCTTTTTGTGTTGAATGTTGAGCTTTGGTTGGTATTTGGTAAATTTAGTTTTCTAACCCTAATATAATCATGATAATTTTCCCACTTCCAAATTGAAAGATTATCCCCTGCTGACATACCCTCCCCTTTGTAGCCTAGAAAGATGGCGCAACCCACGGGGGTATTACTTGTGTTTCTGTTGACGGTTATCCTCCCCTCCTCCTTCTCCCTGTATTTCCACATGTGGGAGACTGACATGAAGTGTTTTGTGGAAGAGGTCCCCGATGAAACCATGATCAGTGGTAAGTACTGGGAAGTTGATAGTACAGACTACTGATTGTCTCAGTTAGTGGTAAGTAGTTGTAAGTAGGGAGAGTACAGGGTGTCTGTAGTAAGTAGGGAAGTACTGCAGACTACATGGTGTCACAGCCCACAGATGTTGTAATTAGTGGTAAGTAGCAGGAAGAACTGGGTGCAGTAAGTAGTACTTACCATGTACTGACATAGGATGTAAGTCACTGTCAGGGTCTCCCGGTGCCCGGATATTGCAATTACCCAAGAGATTATATTATAACTGTTGGTTTAGTAAGTGTGTCAGTATAAGAACTACAGTCTACATGCAGATAGCTGCACATATGAGGACCACCTGGTGTAGAAATCTGATACCCAGGCTTTTGTTTCATTCTAGAGGAGTGAGAGAATTTTCTTTTCCCCCGGGGAAGAGTCAGCCCATGCCTCATTGCATTGTTATTATATTAAAACTCCGTGTTCGACTCTGTACATTACTATCCCGAAGTTAAGTCCCCCAATCCCTCCTCCCATACCCACCTCACAACCCCCCAATCCCTCCGTTCCAGGTAAATACAAGGTTGAGCTGTACGACGAGAAAACAGAACAGTTTGTCAGCAAACAGGGTGTGGGTATGCATGTTGAGATTAAAGACCCGGACAAGAAGCAAATCCTGTCAAAATACTACCAGAACGAGGGACAGTTTACCTTTACCACTCACACCCCTGGAGAGCATTATATCTGCCTCTCTCCTAACAGCACTCGGTGGTTCTCTGGCGGCAATAGACTGGTGAGTAGGGAGTGGTGATGTTGTTTCACTTAATATTATCAGTCATCTTATCACTGAAATATTGTAATAACCTCTCTGTTTTAACTCCCTCGTCAACCTCACTCTATCCCCAAGCCCCCTAATTGATACAAACCTGCTAACATCACCCCTCCCCTCTGAGTATTGACCCCCCCCTCTCACACAGCGAGTACATCTGAGTATTGACGTGGGTGAGCATGCCAATGACTACAAGCAGATCCAAGCTAAGGAGAAACTCAGTGAACTACAGCTGCGAGTGAGGCAGTTGTTAGAACAGGTTGAACAGATCACAAAGGAACAGAACTACCAGAGGGTAAGTGTTTCCGAACTGAGGTTTTGAGGGGTCTGAACGGTTTGAATTGAATCAGAGTTGCAGTAACTGGGGGTTGTGTCATGTAACGCGCGGTGTTTCCCTACTGTGACAATATGAGCTGTTTTGGCGCGTCTTTCACACACTCGCGCGGAGGAACCGCAAGGAAAATCACCACGTCAGACACCCGCTCCCCATCTTGCACGTCCTTCCGTACTTTAATTGTTAATGGGCAGTAATTCCTTCCTTCAATTCCTCCTAATCAATATCGTGTTGTTTTAATCCTGTCATCCCCTCTCTCTTTTCAGACACGAGAAGAAAGGTTTAGGTACACCTCAGAGACGACCAACACCCGTGTCTTGTGGTGGGCTGTAGCCCAGACCAGTATCCTACTGCTAGTAGGGGCGTGGCAAATGCGCCATCTCAAGGGCTTCTTTGAGGCTAAAAAACTGGTGTAGACACTCAAAATATATAGGGACATGATTGGTGTTCGTGTGTGTGTAAAGTTTTGCTCCATTCTTCTATAATATTATAATATTTTATACTTGAGGCATAGACAATATATCAATGCTGCGGTTGAACTGCTAGTTTCTCTCTAACTGTATAACATGGTTTCCCCCACTTTAGCATGGCATGTTCTGGCCTCACCCCAGCCCAGCGTTACCTGTTCGATCTCCGTGGGTTCCTCATCCTACGGAATGTTATTAGTCCCACTGAGATTGAGGCAGCCCGGACTGCTATAACTGCTAATATGCACCGTTTCCATGAGAGAGCGGGAGGGTTACTGAACAGCAGGTTGGATCAATTCAAGGGAAACAGAGGGAGGTTGGATTGTGGGACCATGCTGACCTGGGATAAACCCCATTGTGAGATCTTCAGGAGGTTTCTAGCCCATAACGCTGTTATCCACGCTCTAAATGAGCTGTGTGGTAAAGGGTTCAGGTTGGACCATCTGCCCCTGGCTATAATTCAGTATAAGGGAGCAGAGGGGTTCGATCTGCATGGTGGTAATGTGGACTCGGAGGGGAACTGGCAGCAAGATCTCAGTTACGAATGCAGGTAAGGGGGGGGGTATAAGAATTATTTATATCACTTCTCTTATTCTTATTTTACACCCACTTCTCTGAGCATGACACTATGATATGGTTTGATTACTTACTCTCTGACCCTCCCTCTCAGATACGGTAAGATATCGTGTAATCTACTGAACGTTGCTATCCCCCTGGACGCCACTGCCAACGGAGATGGAGGGTTTGTTATAGTACCGGGCTCCCACAAGGCCAACTTTCCCATACCGGGTGACCTGGAAAAGTGTGACAATCTCTGTGAGAATGAGTACCTCCTGAACCCTCGACTTGATCCAGGTACACTTAGTGGGTGCCGGATGGTAGTGGTGATACAGGTGCTTTAGTGGTTGTTGATCACTTGGTACTTAGTGATGGTGTGTTTTAGAACCCCATTCCATAATATTAATACCTCATTAAGAAACTCAATTCTCTCCCACAGGTGATGTGTTGTTGTTCACTGAAGCTGCAACCCACGGTGCCTTCCCATGGCAGGGCGCCACGGAATGCCGCAGAACCCTCTTCTACAGATACTGCCCTCCCAACTTCGCCTATGGACGGGGTTACCTGGATAAGAATCCTGGGTTAGCGGCTGAGCTGGAGGAAAAGGAGGCGGTGGTTCTACAAGCCCCATTTGTTAACCGGCTAGACAGGAAGCACCTCAACAATGATGGGACTGTAGGGGTGACAAAGAGGAGTGAAGAGAAGATAGAGTTTGATAGGGGTGTCTTTGATAACAAGTACTTCTAAATCACACTCCACCCCGTGCCCCTCTAGCTAGGTTACCATGGCAACTGGTCGTTAGTCTGTCACCATGGCTACAAACTCTCTGGGGACCCTCACAGAGACACAGTTCGTGGCCCAGTGTCGATCCATAGTGGAGGTAGCAACCAAGATTGGAGATAGCTGGGAGATGAGACAGGGAGATTGGGGTGATGTGTATCTTGTGAAGAAGGTTACCAAGGCAACACCCCTCCCTAGCAACAAAGATGATAACGATGATGGTGATGATGATAATGTAGTGGTAACACCTTCCTCTATGGTAACCTGGGAATACCACGTGACCTACAGATCATCCTACTCTGTTCCTGTTCTCTTCTTCAAGGCCTGGCACCCCACTGGACAGCTCCTAACTCTGGATGAGGTGTGGGAATTGACCCCTCCCGCCCCTGAGACAGCGCCCTATATCACCCAGATGGAACACCCTGTACTGGCTGTGCCTTTCTATGAGGTCCACCCCTGTACAACAGAGCGGCTCATGGCTGCTAAACCAGATATAGATCTCCCTGATCTCACTAAAAGTAAACATGATCTTACTGACCGGTATCTCGTGTCTTGGATGTCTATTATGGGGCAAACCTTTGGGCTAGATCTAGATATCAGATATGCTTTAATGTAAAGAGTATGAAATAAAACAAATTGTGTTTTTATGTATATTTTTATTGTTGTTCTTCGTGCCCTCTCTTTTACCATGTTTTGTAACGGATTGTTGTTCTCTGAACTGTCTCCCACCCCCATCTGACAAATACTATATCCCCCTCCCCCACCAGCCACCGCCCATCTGACAAACAATCCCTCCCTCTCTGACACATTCTGTTACTTATAGGTTGAACCATCATGGCTAATCACAAAGCAGGAGAACAATCAACACAAGGTAAGAAGATGCCTAATGTTCCCCAATTCTTGTAACTTACGAAAATCTCTCTAGCTCACTCTGGTAACCATGGTTACACTAACACCCCCCACTCTGTTAACCATGGTTACTAACACCCCTCACCCTGGTAACTATGGTTACTAACACCCCCATTATAGAGGAGCTGATGGAACTATTCGAGGACATAACAGATGATAACTCAAATAACCAACGGAGAAGTTTTCTCAGCGTGCTCTATAACAATCCCCTCGTACCAGCTGGTATGTTTTAAATCTTTTCAAAAGAGATCTGTTTCTACTTGCCTCGCTCAACCCTGTCTCACCGGGTTTATTTACTCCAATTTCTCCACAGGCTTGGTGGTAACTACTGGTTTCCTGGTTAAGGCATGTAAAGCACTGAACGGTGACGCATCTAAGTTTAATAAGGCGCTGCAGGGTCGAATTCTGGCCCAGTCCGTGACGGTGGGGTTGATATGTTATGGGGCAATGTCCCTAAGGAATAGAAGCTATGAGAAACAGATACAACGTGATATGGTGACAGGTCAGTGCACCATTCCGTTATTATTATCTGGCCTCTCTCCGGTTTTGAAATGTTTACTTGGAGCCCCCTTTTCACTATATTATATCCCTTCAGAGATCATAATTGACCCAAAGACAAGATGAAGGAAGGAGAATGACTGTTGACAGTATATTGAAGAACTATAGAGAGACAGAGAGCTGTCCCATTTATAATATATTTGTACGTGATTTTGTCTAAATTATTACACTTTTTGTAAAGTTACTTTGTACTCCTATTTACAAATTGTATAACATTCCCGTATCTCTAGTAGCAGTAGTATACAATCATGTCGGAGACGGAAACTGCCAAGATCGAGCAAAACAAAGGTAAAAACTAATTGATAAAGTTTGATATCCCAAAACTTTAGTTTAGTAAATACATGTACAACTGTGTTAGATTGTTCTAATGTATATTCCTTCCTGTAGAGGGTTTGGTGAGGCTGTTTGAAGATATCGGAGAGGAGAAGAAGGAGATATCTAGCAAACCTGGTATCTTTGTCAGCTTCATCCGGAACCCATTCATGTTAGCAGGTACGATCTGTATAGCCTGTCTATAATGACTACATTATATTTCTCAGTTACAGTGAGAGCAAGGTACGCTACGTTCCTCTAATTACCTTCAAAGGATCCTCCAATACCATACCAAAGTTCCCTATTACTTCATTATTCCCCTATTAATCCTATAACTCCCTACCCCATCAGCCACACATGACACACAGTTTTCTCCCAGGCATTGGTTTGACAGGATACTTCATGACAAAAGGTGTGAGGGCGGTAAGTAGCGGGGAATCACTCAACCTCACTAAGGCTCTACAGGGTCGTGTACTGGGACAGTTTGGGACACTGGGAGTTATTATCGGCACAGCTACCTGGTTCTTCTGGAGGGCTCCAGCACAGTTCACAGATAAAGTGAATGAAGATCAGGCCATAATGGATCAAGGTACACATCTCTGAGCATTGCCCTGTTTTGAGTTGTCTCCGGGTACTCGGTGTCCCAAATAGAGGAAGACGGGAACACCTCAGCAGTCTGTTTTTCCCAATCTTTAGTGTGCGACATATAATGATAGTATTCCTTTCAGCGGTAAAAAACTATCGTGATGCTCAGGCGCGACGGAATGGAGAGTTATAGGAGAGACGATAATAAGTCCTGCAAAACTCCCGGGTTTAGCTCGGAGCTAAATTATTATTAATAAATGATTTGGAGGCGTTGTGGACGATCAAAATGAGGTAAATTGACCGCCAATAGACAATTAGGTCAGATCGTGATTTGCTCCCATGTGCTATGATGTGACCCTACACATGGGAAAGAGAGTTTGAGTGAGAACTGACAGGATGTAAATATATATCGTGTGTTGTGTGTTTGTTGTCGGCCATCGTCCGAGCTCAGCTACCTGAGTGAGGGGTCAGGGCTGAGGAGTGCACTAGATCGGGTACCAGACCTATAGTAAGTGTGAGTGGTATTTGAAGTGACGAGTTGTAATGAACATTGCACAGGAACGGTGTGTGAAATCGAAAGAAGAAAGCTCGTTTTTTGATATAATTTATTATTATTTTTGATTTCCTAGTTTTTAGTGCCCACCGAGGCCGTCACCCCGTAAATCCCTGACCTGTTTCTAGTTTTGGGCACAAGGTACCGCGTCCTTCCTCTCTCTCTCTCTCTCCCTCTCTCTCAACCGGTCACACGATTCCCAGTTACCTTGTGCCCAATTTGATTGAGAAATGAAAAACAAGGATCTCTATTCAAAAAAGAAGGGTGAACAACATCACACAAGCGTGAATATAATTCGCATAATTACCACTCTGTATATTTACAAAAGCTCACACGCAATAAAATGCAACAAATATATCTCCTGACTCTCAGTCTCACACAAACTCACACACAAACACACTTTGTCACAAACACGCATAAATGACAAAAAGATATATCGGGGGTATAAATGACAAATTAAGGGATATTAATATTCACGCAACATGTTCACAATATCGCGCGACTGGGAACACAAACATTGCAATAATGTCAAATAAGTAGAAAACAAACATAACACAGATATATACATTATAAGTCCTCAAAGTCAAAAGACGGTGGTTGTTGGGTTGTTGGTTTGTAGTCATCTCCCCCTCCTCCTCTCCTTTGCACCATTGGGCTGAAGACAAGGAACAAGGTGTTAGTTTCTAGAAGCAATGATCTTTAGTTTGTTAGAGCATTGACCTGACCCTATTCTCATTTCGAGAACAGTGGTCAGAGTATTTGCCTGACAGATCTTGCACTCTGCTAATTCCATAAAAAGCCTGCCTTGTTCTCAAAACAATCAATTACCTGGTAGCGGGTGAGAGGATGGGTAGATTAAAGAAATCCTTGGTGATATCGTGGACGGTCTCTGTCCCAGAAGTAGTCCTGGAACCCCCTGCTGACATGGCCCGGGGCTGGGGTCGAACCTCTTGCCGACTATGGGGTCGCACCACACAGACTGAGGAAACGGGCCGTTCTTTCTTTGCAGGGGGTGTAGGCACTAATACTCCCTCCTCTACAACAGACCGGCTTACTCGGGCTACACGGGCTGTCGGCTCCGTGGACTGTAGACTCGTCTGAGATAGTTGGGAGGTTTTAGAAAAATTTAAACCCTTGTGACTTGTGTGAAATCGAAGGAGGGATCTTGAAATATGTACCTCGGAGGACGATATAGGATAAAGGAAGTCCTCTCGATTGAAGATTGTCTCAGAAAGGGGTCGTGGGTTTTTACTGCAACCACTATTATCCTGGATATACGAACACGTGCTGGGGGGATTGTGTTAGGATTGTCACTTGAAGCTAGAGGGTGTAAGAAAGTATTTCCTCTCCAACAAAGATTTCCAAATAGTTTCGGTGCTCATATATAATTAGTGCGGCTAGTTACCTGAGCATTAAGGCGGCAGGGTCATCCACAGAACATGCCGAGGGTGCCCTCTCAGACCCTCTAACAGTCACTGCAGATCTGGGAGGTACAGGTCTGCTATTTCCCCTTCCAACAGTGTCCATACCGTCCGTGCTCCAACTAGCTTTGACCGCAGAGGATGTTATAACGTGGGGCTGTTTCCCCTGCATTAGAGCACTTAGCATCTCCTTTGCGATGTAGCCCTTAGCTTCTGACAGCCTGCAGGGAGAAGAGGGGTTTTTGGAAGAGCTGTTGAGACACAGATATCTTAGTTCCGGGGTAGAATTGTTCAGTTTCGAATTCATGTCAGGCCCCTAAAATGGATATAGCCCTATATTTCTAACCGATTGTAGGATGATTTCAGGGTGAATAGTTCGTCACATTTAGTCAGATATCTCTTCCTCAAGTCCTTGTTGTCCACTAACAAACTGCTTAGTTGGGCCGTGTATTTCTTGTCTACCTCGTGTACCTTTAGACAGAGTTTAGGAAACATATATTAGCAAGAAGACGATATATCAAAATCACCTCAATATGTACTTACCTTGTCAAAGAAGCTGTCTTGAAGTTGTTTCAGGGCCGTTTTATGGGACGCCAACTCATTCATTAGCGCTCTGAGTTCTTCCTCAAGTTTCCTCTGGGCCCTCTTGTAGCAGTTCAACTGCACCTCTTGCTCCTGGGGGAGGTAGCTGTAGAGTTCAACTATCTAAGAATTGACTGCTGGATATACCACGTATCCTCCTAATATCTATATAGTTGTCCACCCCTTGACCCAACAAGACCACTCACACACCCTGTACCTGTTACGTTCTAACCCTCCCGAAAAGTAGTCCACCCACACACTATCATCCTGTACCTGTATAGTGAGGCGGTTGTTGTCCACCTCTTCCAGATTTATCCCCTCAAATGTTTGCAATATCTCGTCCAGTTCGTGTTGATGCTGCTGTTTGAGTAGTGCCATATCTGCATCCATCTTCCCTCTAACTACCTCAAGAGCTGCCTCTTTCTCTCTCGTCATCTTCTCCTCTGGGGTAGTAGGATGTTGTGAAAGATATTGTGAAAGGGTTAGGAGAAATGTAATGAGACAAGCTTGGTAGAATGATGTTATTTGGAGTATTAATTTACCTAGGTCTCTGATGAGTTTGGTTTTCTCAGTTTGGTGTTGCAGCATCAGATCATTTTGGAGGTCCTGTATCGCTTCCCCATGTTGGATCTTGACCTTATCCTGTAAACTCTAGAGTAAATCGCATGAACAAACCAGATAAGACAGATATTAATATTATGACTATCAGACTATGAGAAACGACAAACTAACAAGCTTAAATGGAAAGACACAAGAGAGACAGTTACAATAAACAGATACTGACCATCGTGTCAACGTAATGTTGCCGATTAGAGTCTATCTCCCCTTTCAACTTTGCTGAAATGAGCGGGATTTTAGATTTAGAACTCACTCACCACCATGAACCCTTGTCAGCGCGCGTTTACCACATGAACCAAGGGTGCTATTTCGCGCAGTTCTGCGCTGAGTGCTGACTGATTGCTTTCATTGTCTACCAATCCTCGCGCGCTGCATTTAGTCTCATCTCCCCACACGAGATAGATCGGGTGGTGGTTGTGAGTTTTAGTGAAGTGTGGTCTCTCTTTCTCAGCTCCATCTCTCTCTCGTGTGCTGAGAGGATGCTAACAAGCATGGGGAGTGTAACGGGGGCCCCGTTCAGATTTATAATTCTGACATACACGGTGCGTTTGCATGTCGCCACCACTGGTGCTCCTCTCTCTCACTCTGCTCCTTCACTCACTCTTACCTATCATGTATGCAGATTCGCAGCGCTGCATCTTCAGCTGAAAGAGAGGGATGTGAGATCGGCGGAACTGTTGAGAGAGACAGCACCGTATTGATAGAGAAACATTAAACAATGTTCCTCTCTCTACATGGCAGTACAAACAAGAATTCTTCTTGAGAATGCAAAAACAAAGCCAGCCACTTGAGTAGCCGCATCGAAGCGGCCAATTTTAATTTTTACTGAAAGACACGTGACTTACAGCATCGTTCATTTTTGTGAAAGGGTTAGGAGAAATGTAATGAGACAAGCTTGGTAGAATGATGTTATTTGGAGTATTAATTTACCTAGGTCTCTGATGAGTTTGGTTTTCTCAGTTTGGTGTTGCAGCATCAGATCATTTTGGAGGTCCTGTATCGCTTCCCCATGTTGGATCTTGACCTTATCCTGTAAACTCTAGAGTAAATCGCATGAACAAACCAGATAAGACAGATATTAATATTATGACTATCAGACTATGAGAAACGACAAACTAACAAGCTTAAATGGAAAGACACAAGAGAGACAGTTACAATAAACAGATACTGACCATCGTGTCAACGTAATGTTGCCGATTAGAGTCTATCTCCCCTTTCAACTTTGCTGAAATGAGCGGGATTTTAGATTTAGAACTCACTCACCACCATGAACCCTTGTCAGCGCGCGTTTACCACATGAACCAAGGGTGCTATTTCGCGCAGTTCTGCGCTGAGTGCTGACTGATTGCTTTCATTGTCTACCAATCCTCGCGCGCTGCATTTAGTCTCATCTCCCCACACGAGATAGATCGGGTGGTGGTTGTGAGTTTTAGTGAAGTGTGGTCTCTCTTTCTCAGCTCCATCTCTCTCTCGTGTGCTGAGAGGATGCTAACAAGCATGGGGAGTGTAACGGGGGCCCCGTTCAGATTTATAATTCTGACATACACGGTGCGTTTGCATGTCGCCACCACTGGTGCTCCTCTCTCTCACTCTGCTCCTTCACTCACTCTTACCTATCATGTATGCAGATTCGCAGCGCTGCATCTTCAGCTGAAAGAGAGGGATGTGAGATCGGCGGAACTGTTGAGAGAGACAGCACCGTATTGATAGAGAAACATTAAACAATGTTCCTCTCTCTACATGGCAGTACAAACAAGAATTCTTCTTGAGAATGCAAAAACAAAGCCAGCCACTTGAGTAGCCGCATCGAAGCGGCCAATTTTAATTTTTACTGAAAGACACGTGACTTACAGCATCGTTCATTTTGTGTTTGAGGGTTGAGACTTCCTCATAATGTAACTCCTTAATCTTCTTGAGCTCCTTCTTCTTTTCAGACAGTGTACTCGATAGATTCTTGTTGAACTCAACTTGCAACTGGAAATGATGGGGTTGTGAAGCCAAGGGAGGGGGAAGGAGTGTCGAATAAGGCAAAGGGTTAGACTTAGTGAGGTGATTTCAACCGGGATATGGAATGTCAGGGGAGTTCTGTTTAAGAGGCTAATGCTGAACCACCTCATATACTCATCACAGGTCTCATAATTTATGGACCACCCTGTACATACCGATAATTTCTCTTGCTATTTGTACCGGAAGCAACAAGCATATATTTGACTTTCTTTGAACATTGAACAATAGTATTGTGTCAGAGGCGGATTAGTGGTAGTTTTAAAGTGCATTCTGTACCGTGCATATCACTGCATATCACTACTTGCATCAAAAACTATGTTTTCTTTTCTCTCTCTCTCACAACTGACAACAGTCCTTTTTCTTCGTAAAGATCGGAAACGTGACAGTAAAGACAAGACCCTTATCTCTCACTACAACCCGTTAGAACAAAACAGGAATACGCTTGACACTTGGACATCACATAACGTGACATGCACTGACAGCTGGCACACAATCTGTCAGTGTAATATTGTGTTTGTTCGTCTGATTTTACTGCACAACAAACCGGCTAGATAATCTCTCCTCACCTATCTCTCTCCTTGTCTAATGTCTACCATCACACAATACACTACTAATTCTTATACTATTCTCTTTCTCTCTCTATTTAGCTCTATCTTCTCTTACTCTCTCTCTCACTCTCCTCTCTCTCTCTCTCTCTCTCTCTCTCTCTCTCTCTCTCTCACTCTGCTTTGGATGTACACAAGTAGCAATCACACACATTCAAATTGATTGTTCGGTACAGAAATTCACTCTTCCAGTTTCTACTTCTAGCTAACTCTCCGTTCAAATCCAACACCATAATCTATGCTCACTTCATCTCCTGACTAGCACTGCTGCAATAGCATATAATGACCACGCTAGAGAGCAGCAGCCCTCAGGGTATGTTCCTGACACCTGTCACACGGAGCTGTAATGAACCTATTATAGCTTTTTGCTGCTATATCATATATACATTTCCACCATACCGTTATTTTCGATTCATTATCCGCCCTCTCCATTCATCTTTCTAAAATAATTTTCGTTACAGTTGTCTTATGTTTATTGGACATTTATTTTCTCTCCTCCCAGTGTCTCTATTTACACACACAGAAAGTGATAATTAGCAAAATCAGAGGGTTAATT
>AVPN01001701.1:0-19505 GCA_000695325.1 Pleurobrachia bachei | reverse complement strand
ATTACTTGCATTAGCAAGTATGAAGGAAAAGGGAAAGACGAATGTCGAATCGAATACCTTCTTCTTGTCAAATATGTGTGGCTGCATTACTACGGTCCTGTCAGGCTACTGCTTTGACCACAGTTCTCGCCAATGCTCCACCAATACTCTGACAGCTCTGATAGTCCTTGTTCTGCATCATCTAGAGAGATCAGACAAGTTAGTGAGAAAGGAGATTGTGTGGATTATAAAAGTTAGGCCAATAAAAACACTGTGATTCTGAACAAAGTTAGAAAAAAAGAAACAAATAGAAACGGCTTTAGTAAAACAAGACAATGTCTTTCAAACCTAGCTCCTCCTATATCATCCTACTCACAGCTTCCAATAAAAAACTTTGAATCGTAATGTTTCATACCATGGTTACCTTGGTTACCATTGTTACTAATATAACAGTATCGTCCATAACCTATTGATTTGAACCAATTGAAAGAGGAAACACCCCTCCCCCTACTTCACAAGGATCTCGTGAAGGAAAGTCAGAACAATCGTAGCAGGATCGTCAGGGGCAGTTATTCGGAAATACACAGTGTGGTTCCCTGAAAAGGCAAACTGCTCCCACATTTTGGGCGAGTCCTCGCTATGTAGAACAAAGTTCTCTGCCACGATGTCACCCTCTTCGTTACAGAGGTCAGCGGTGATTGTGAATGGGGTGGTGGAGGAGGCACCCTCGGCAGGTCGAACACTCACTATCCGGAGATTATCGGAGGAGTGGAGAACGAAGGGTATAGTTCCTGGTGTCCGGGTAGATCGGGAAATGTACCGCTTGTGAGTTGTACCAGGTGCTGCTGGGTCGGGACAGGGTAGGGAGGGGGCGTGGGCTAGGCGGTGTACAGGAGGGGGCGGGATGGGGTAATGAAAGTTCCACATGGCGTAGTAGTATGCTGGGTGCATTGGCGGGAACATGCCAGGGAAGAAGGCTGGGGTTCCACACCCAC
The DNA here is from genome assembly GCA_000695325.1 of Pleurobrachia bachei. NCBI lineage: Eukaryota > Metazoa > Ctenophora > Tentaculata > Cydippida > Pleurobrachiidae > Pleurobrachia > Pleurobrachia bachei. Next base: position 18,531 of record AVPN01001701.1, on the reverse strand, counting down.
ACCTGTTACAGGGACCTGGCATGGACGATGGGTGATGGTGATGGTCAGGACCCCCTTCAGAACTATCCTCTTCAGCTGTCCAGCCTTCCCGATCTTTGGTGGAGACCATCTCTGTTTTGGTAATATCAGGGATGTTATCATAGAGCTCTTTCAAGTTTTCAAGAGCATTTTCCTCCCCACTCTTTAGCTTCTCAAAGACATCTTTCTCCGGAGTTGGAACTGCTTTAATACCGTTAGTCATCTCTGTTCTGGGCGTGGTGATTATATCAACCCTAGGAGAGGTGATAATATCAATTCTGGGTGTCGTGACGGTGTCTACCCGAGGGATAAGAAGCGTCTTCTCTGGTACTGGTGGTTCTTGCTGTTTCGGTTTATCGGATGAAACGGTGGAGTTGGATTGATGGTTCGATGTTTCAGGTTTGACAGTGGGGGTAGGTAATAAAGGTGTCGTTGTATCACTGGGCGTATTTAGTGGTTCCGATTTTGTTTGTTGTTTGTAATTTTCAGCAAACTTCTTTGCAAACCGAGGTTTGTTTGAGTTTTTGTGCCGATAATGCCCGTGGGGAAGCGGCTTTTTCTCTTCTTGGTCTGCTGATTTAGGGCGATAGTTTGAGCTGCCATTCGGTTTGTTATCCTTTCTGTTTTGCCAGTAGTTTTTCCTCTTGTAATCTCGAGGTGCCTGGGGACGGAATTCCTCTGATCTGGGCTGCCTACCTTCAACCTTTTCATCATCTTGCATGTTAACCATCTACAGAGATAAAATGTGTTATGTAGGAGAAAAGTGGGGAAAGATCGACAACAATTTAAATAGATAGTAGCAGCCCACAATATAATTTAGCTGTAGAAATGTAGTTGGTCGAGTTTCACAAAGATTGCATGGATACCACTCTTTGTTAACTAACGAACAAGGTTAATTACAATTGTTTTCGATCCAAAATCTGATGGACCAGATCAAGGTTTGGAAAACCATCGGTGTGTTCGGGCAATTCTGTTAGGACATGATCATTTTCACAGCAGTTAAATCACTATCTGTGAGGGTAGTTCATGTATTACCAAGCCAATGAATGGGTTAGGGTTGTTCGTCCAGCAACAAGGGTCACAGGACGGCAAACGGAACGAACCAAACACGAAAAAAAAGTGACGCTCACGATCCGAATTTTGTTGTTCAAAGTTTGGAAATCTCGACGCGCGGCAGCTTTTCATTTACGTGGCGCGGCGGGGTCTTGCAGCGCATACAACATAATACGGCCCCTTGCTCCATGTAATTTTTCCAGAGGCACAAAAACAAGTGTATTTAGTATTTAGAATATAGTTTAGAATTTATAATATTAAAAAACAATCACGCACTGGTAAAAATGCACGTCGTTTGTCTATTGATGCATTTTTGTACGCTAATATGAAAATGAAAAACGTATCTCCATATCTTATCACACTGGAGTCTGGCAATTGTTTTATGTTTTTGTAAAAATCCCTCGTGACAGTAGCATCAAGTCACCCTCTCCCTATTACAATGCCACACGCAATACGCTAACAAATAATCATACTCTCTCCCCGTTGTTGAATAAACTTCTCGACAACTCCCGGCTCCCGGGGAAAACAATGTTCTCCTTAAACCCACCATTGTTCTTAGTAAGAATCTTACTGCAAATTGTCTCTTTTTACCCCTTACTCAACAAGTAACAACTTGTTCCCACTCACCCTCAACAAGTGTAACTACTGCTCACTCAGGTGGGATTTGTAGTAGGACACTTCAGTGTCAGGGAGGGCTGATTTGTCCAGATCGTCAAAGTAGGGGTGGTTGATGGCCCTCTTAGCGCTGATCCTCGCAGCGGGGTGATACTCAAGCATTTTCTAGGAGAGGGGGAATATATTTGATCAAATCAGGAGGGGGATGTCAATTAGCTGATACACAAGTTAATATATATATATATAATTCAAATGATTCCGAATAATTTGAATCAACAGATAATTTGCATTGATTCAGTTATAATACCTCAAGAAGGTCCAATCCCTCGGGTTCAAGTCGGGGTACAGCATTGGACAGGGGCTGGATGGGCCAACTGGGCATGGTTGGTTTGTAATCAGGGAGTTCAGTTACTCCTGGCCAAGTGAGCTCATTGGGCGTTCCCTTCGTTCTGCGGGGGAGTGAGAATGTGATGAATTGGGCTCGTAATATTTATATTTTATCGGTGGGAGACAAGGACTGCTATGTTTGAACGAAAGTGCTCTTTATCTATGAAATGCAGGTTTGGAGAATTTAACGCTTTGAAGCAATCAAGAGGTAGCAATCTTGAATTGAAGAGCTAGTTGTCAAAAGTTATATAAAGCTGAGAGGAAGAGCTTGACAAGTAAGTGACGTCAATCGATTCACAACTTCCACCCTTCCCATGTAATACAAGTCAATGGTAGAAGGGGCTTGTATAATACCTGAAGATCCTGAAGAGCTGATCAATCTCTGAGTCCCCATGGAACAGGGCTCGTCTGTTTGCCATCTCCCCAAATATACAACCGACACTCCACATGTCAACTGGGCAACTGTACCGGAGCTGGCCTAGGAGAATCTCAGGGGCACGATACCACAATGTCACAACCTAGAGGAGAGTGAGGGGGGCATGATACCACAGTGTCACAACCTAGAGGAGTGAGGGGGAATGAGGGGGACATGATACCACAGTGTCACAACCTGTTGGGGAGGGAGTGAGAATCTCTGGGGCACGATACCACAGTGTCACAACCTGTTGGAGAGATGGAGGGGTGGTGTCACAACCTGTTTTAGAGAGTGAGAGGGGGTGATAGGGGTGGCGTTACAATATCAGTGGGATTAGGGCGATTACACTCAAATCTCAATATGTGCCGATATGTATCAATTGAAGTTACCTCATGAGTGTAGGCCCTGACAGGAACACCAAATGCACGTGCAAGCCCGAAGTCTGCCACCTTTATCTTTCCCTTGCTGTCGATCAGGAGATTGTGAGGCTTCAAGTCCCTATGCAGCACTCTGTGACTGTGGCAGTATTTAATGGCCAGCAGGATCTGGTAGGTATAACTCTGGAAAAGAGGGAGGGGTTAGTGTTTGGAAACCACTGCTGCTTGTTTGTTTTGGACAAGACACACAGACAGAGAGGGAGAAATGTGATCCTCTCAGAATTCGTACTGCGCGTCTTTCTCGCGCGAAATGTTCAAACAGAGCGCCAAATGGCCGCTTGCGCGACAGTTGCTGCTAGTCGCGTGTGCGGTGTGTGTCCCACACAGCGGCTCCCGCGGGAGAGAGAGAGAGTGATACACAAAACACACAGACGCTTCAACAAAGATCAAATATATCTCTCACCTTGAGAAGTTTGGGGTCTATCTGTTTGTCCCTCTGGCTCTCAATGTATTTCCTCAGATCCATATCCAGGAATTCAAATACCAGATACAACACATTGCTCTCATTCACAACCTCAAGTAATCTGCGGGGAACAATAAGGATTATATTGTGTGGCTGACAACGATCTCTGTGAGGGTTCGGTAGATCAAAGATCATATAGCAATCAGAGCGGGAATTATAAATTCAGGTCTGGAAGAGTTACAGCACAAAGTGATTTTCCACATAAATTTCCAACTCTCTCACACATTCACACCCCCGAGAGAGACTGAGCGGGGGAGAGAATCAAATCACTACACCCCTACTACTTACCCGACAATATTACAGTGTTTCAACTCCTTCAACATTGAAATCTCTCGGATGGCAGTACTGGGGACACCCTCGTCATCCGCCTGTAAACTGCAACAGAGGGGGGTTAGAACAAGGGGGAGGTTAGAACATTGGAGCAGGTGCCACTCAGGGCTGGGTCTTTAGGGGTGATGGTGAGGGGGTGGATGGCAGTGCTGGTGCGACTTAGTTAGTTGTCAGTAAATAGGATTCATGAAGACGAGAAACACAATGTTTTCGAAAGCTTCTAGCAACTCGTTGTTTATCATGTAAAAATGTTTATGACTGTTGGGGGGGGGCGTCACCTTTTTTTTGTATACTTTTGTCTACAGCACTTTGAAAATTCTAGTGCAAAGTAGACAAAAGTAAACAAAAGTAGACAAAAGTAGACAAAAAGGGTGACACGCCCCTCCCGACTGTTTTAGTTTAATTCCCACACAGCACTTACCGGATTTTCTTGAGGGCAACAATTGTCTTGGTTGGTTTGTGTTCTCCCTTGTATACCACACCGTAAGTTCCCTCTCCCACCTTCTCAATCTTCTTGTAACTGTCCATAATACCGCCCTTCTAGTATTATTGAGGGGATTTATTGAACAATATAAGGTGTTTTAAGTTGGAGCTAGTTAGATTGGGTAAACGAGTCACTTCGTACCCGATGGCACTTTACTCAAAACTGTAAAATTGCATACCATTAGGCACGCTGTGGGGGTGGTGTTCAGAAGACAAGACACAGAAGATGTAGAAAAGTAGAAAAACCTGGCGAAAAATCAATCAAATAAAACACACACACGAGTATATATTAAATATCAAAAAGCCGAAAAGAAAAACAAAAACCCAACACACAAAGATATAATACTTTTCAAGATGATAACTCCATTGGAGCTGAAAATATTATCAGATAAAGAGGTGTCACACAGTATTAAAAACACTTGATCACCTGAGCTCCTTTGATCCCTGATAAAATTGCCACACCCGGCTCCAATTGACCAGCGGACATAATCCCTTCTTCAACTTTAGTTCTCAGTAGAGGTTTTCTGAAGACGCTATCGAACACCATGAGTTCCCCAGTAGTGTTGTTTACAGCTAGGAACATATCTGGTCCAAACACACATCCCGGGAGAGTGGTGAACGATTCCTGCCCTTCATAACTTGCCTCCTGTAACGCCAGACTTGAACTATCGAACACCCTGACTTTCCCAGTGACACTCTGAACCAAAACATTCTGCCCTCCACAGGTTGAGACACTAAATATGGAACTAAACCACGTCTTCTCTCGTTTTAAAGGAGTCCCGGGGCCACACCGCAGGTCATATCTTGAGAGGTACCCCTCCTTATCTGCACATACAACCTCATGTTCTGAGATCACTGCACAACAGTCCCCGCCTGAGGCACAAAGGGAGGTATGGGGCCAGGAGAGAGCGGGATAACATTGCCTCATGTCCCATACCTGCAACCTGTCCCCTAGAGTTATGAAAGTCTCCATGGTCAGGCCTCGTGTACAGCAAACATGGGTGGGTGACCTACCTTCCCAAATAGTCCTCCCTTCAAACACTCGACTCATTACCAAATATAACTACCATACATTGAGAGGATAGAGACACGTCCCAAGTGAATCCTGTTACATTAGTAAGGGGTGAGGTGAGGTGAAATTGTTCTGTTGCAGTAGGTGATGATGATATAGTCAGGGTCCTTCCTTTCTTTAACTGAGCTATGTACCGACCATTAGGCAGGGTCCTTGTTGCATGACAATATTGAGAGGGAGATTTCGTAAGGGTGTGTTCTGTGTAACGTAGAGCCCGTGTAAATAACTGGTCGATTGGCAGGCTTGTTTTACACGATACTCGGTGGATCTCTTTAAACCAGTACCTGAATTTACCTTCCCTGTGGAAGTGCCCAGTACACGTGGCCAGCTTTTTAATTCGACTGTAGAATGATGGAATTTGTCGGTCGATTTCTCTCACTTCTTTCACCGTTTCGACCATCTTCTCAAGTTTATGAGCTCTCATCTGGAAAAGGCAGCTCTTCACCAGCTCCGATGTCTTCGCTTCTTCTTTCTCGACATCCATGGATCCTACCTGGAGTTAATGAATTAAACTATACTACCCATTAAACCTACAGCAAGTCTCCAACTGTAAAGGGAGTGAAGGGAACCTAAACTTAGTTCAGTGTATGAAGTTTGGATTTTTTGAAGTTGTTATTTACCCGTTCTTTGCACAACTATAACATGGTAATAAATGTCACTAAATTAAACGTTTAGGCCTTACTGATAAAGTTGTGTGAAGTGTAAGAGAAACGATAACGAACTGGCTGCACGTTGCACATCTGAATCTCACCGGTGAGATCGTTATGCGCAACGAATGTGTGATACCCTGCCAGTTCGAATGCCGTTCATCAAAAAAGTACCCCACAAATGCTACGCTCTAGCGACTAAACCCGGGCCGCCGCTCATTAGCCGAGGCTAATTCAAGTTCATCTGTTATCAGATAGGAATTCTCAAGCCCTAACCCCAACTCCAGCCCTTACCCTACTTTAACCCTAACACAGAACCTTAAAACGTGAGTATTCAGTACTGACACTCAAAACTGTCAGTCAAATCATCCGGATTTTAATGTTCCCCAGCCAGTTCGTTGTTGTTTCGCTTTCAATTAAAATTTTTAGGAATTCATGTGATCTGATCTCATCTGATTGGCTAATTAGAATACTGACACATGAGAACGCTCAACAGGAGCAGGTGTGATCTGACCAGCGCCTTTTCTGGTGCTCTTGAAAACTGCGTACGGAAGGGTTACATAGTAGGAGGGCTCCATGACATTTTTATTGACCAGGACATGGAGGAAGTTCCTGAAAAGCCGCGCAAAGTGGCGCGCAATTTGCGTTGCATAATGTTTCATAAAACCAGTTATTTGGTTTGATAAAGGAGCAGTTGTTATGATCTCCGTGACGTTACGCGATTTTGACCACGCTCGAGTTACTATTTCAAATCCGAGATTTCTAAACCCTTTATGATCTTTTTAGCACACGTGCTAAAACGATCATCCGGTTGGATGCCCTTCGGGCATCCACCCGGGCAGGGAAAAAATACGCCACATCCAGGAGGCACGAGCGTATCACATCTACAAGAGAGCAAGGACGGAGGAGGGATCAGGGAACCGTTCCTGGGAACGTCAAAGCTCAAGCCTCAAAGGATTTTTTTAATCTTTAAATAAGTGAAAAACGGCCATCTTGAAAAACGAGACTCCCAGGCCAAATCTTTAAATTTTGAAATCGCGCGGCGCGGCAGCGCAAACTTTAAAACACGCGCGGCTCAACTTCTGAAATCAAGAAAAATTCTCATTTTTTGAATTCTTTTTAAAAATCATTAAAATTCTGACTTTTTCCGCCGTTTAAATGAGTTTCTGAACCTCCTTCAGACGCTCCAATAGTGCAGAATCGTTACCAACTCGTAGCTTGTAATTTTTCAAATACCATTGCTCGATTAGATCAACCGAAACTAGCAAGGCTGTAAGCGTGACCAATCAGAGCGCCAGATTGGACTGGATACGGAATGTTTCTAGGGAGGGGGGCTCTGTAAGGAACTGACACCGGTGTAGGATCTACACAAATACAATAACAAGATACCAAGATACCAACACGTGTGTCTTGCCTGTCGGCTGTCTGGCACCGCGATCCCATCTGAGCACACTGTCATTCTTATGGAATAGTCCAAACACCAACCCCGGTGAACCCCGTACAACGGTTGAAGACACGAGGTGGTGCCCCACCAGACAGTGTCCTTCAAAGTGATAATCGTACGCGACGTGAATTCAATACTTTCATTTCCATCGAAATTCTCGTAAAAAATACTGAAGATTCCACTTTGCAGAAGAAAATTGAACTGAGGTCTGTAACATATGCCAAGGATCATACTTGATCCACGGAAGACCAACCTTAAATCGTCTTCACGGATCGGATCACATCCCTAAATATTGCTAAGTAACTCTCTTGATCGCTATCTTTCTCCTTTTGAGAGATTTACTTAGTATGTGATCACATTTCGTACATTGTATCCAAGTCTCTCCTACTTTTTTGTCCTACGTTTTCTCCCTCTTGGCTCACGTATCATAATAGAACTCACGTTATTATTCTCAATAGTATTCTCACTAGTATTCTCTGTGTCAGGCAACTGTGGCTGGCTTAATGATCAATTCCTATAGTTACTCATACATGTTAGGGTAGGGAGGTGTTATGGTAACGTAGACAACATGACAAGTTCTCCGAGCGAAGACATCGTGGAGAAATATTTCTCGTATCTAGCCAGCCGAGATGTATACAGGGCACCCACCGTCCTCTCTTGGCTGACTGATTTCATTGACACGCAAACTGAAACTGCGGTAAGATCTCTTCCCTGTGATTAGTTAGAAGTTGCGGTTAGAACTAGCTCAGTAGTAGCTGCTTTTAGTACTACTATAACACTGGCTGCAGTGTGTGAAGAGACAGTGCATGTTATCGAGCCCAAATAAGTGAAAAACGGCCATCTTGAAAAACGAGACTCCCAGGCCAAATCTTTAAATTTTGAAATCGCGCGGCGCGGCAGCGCAAACTTTAAAACACGCGCGGCTCAACTTCTGAAATCAAGAAAAATTCTCATTTTTTGAATTCTTTTTAAAAATCATTAAAATTCTGACTTTTTCCGCCGTTTAAATGAGTTTCTGAACCTCCTTCAGACGCTCCAATAGTGCAGAATCGTTACCAACTCGTAGCTTGTAATTTTTCAAATACCATTGCTCGATTAGATCAACCGAAACTAGCAAGGCTGTAAGCGTGACCAATCAGAGCGCCAGATTGGACTGGATACGGAATGTTTCTAGGGAGGGGGGCTCTGTAAGGAACTGACACCGGTGTAGGATCTACACAAATACAATAACAAGATACCAAGATACCAACACGTGTGTCTTGCCTGTCGGCTGTCTGGCACCGCGATCCCATCTGAGCACACTGTCATTCTTATGGAATAGTCCAAACACCAACCCCGGTGAACCCCGTACAACGGTTGAAGACACGAGGTGGTGCCCCACCAGACAGTGTCCTTCAAAGTGATAATCGTACGCGACGTGAATTCAATACTTTCATTTCCATCGAAATTCTCGTAAAAAATACTGAAGATTCCACTTTGCAGAAGAAAATTGAACTGAGGTCTGTAACATATGCCAAGGATCATACTTGATCCACGGAAGACCAACCTTAAATCGTCTTCACGGATCGGATCACATCCCTAAATATTGCTAAGTAACTCTCTTGATCGCTATCTTTCTCCTTTTGAGAGATTTACTTAGTATGTGATCACATTTCGTACATTGTATCCAAGTCTCTCCTACTTTTTTGTCCTACGTTTTCTCCCTCTTGGCTCACGTATCATAATAGAACTCACGTTATTATTCTCAATAGTATTCTCACTAGTATTCTCTGTGTCAGGCAACTGTGGCTGGCTTAATGATCAATTCCTATAGTTACTCATACATGTTAGGGTAGGGAGGTGTTATGGTAACGTAGACAACATGACAAGTTCTCCGAGCGAAGACATCGTGGAGAAATATTTCTCGTATCTAGCCAGCCGAGATGTATACAGGGCACCCACCGTCCTCTCTTGGCTGACTGATTTCATTGACACGCAAACTGAAACTGCGGTAAGATCTCTTCCCTGTGATTAGTTAGAAGTTGCGGTTAGAACTAGCTCAGTAGTAGCTGCTTTTAGTACTACTATAACACTGGCTGCAGTGTGTGAAGAGACAGTGCATGTTATCGAGCCCCCTACTTGCGGTGATATAAAGAATAGAATTCCCACACAATTATTTTGTAACACTTACATTCGAACGTTTGATACAGACATCTTAAGGGTGGAGTAACTATCTCTCTCTGTGTCAGGTGTATAAACTGCTGCAGCATGATAATGGTGCTGAGGCCATTGCAGGACTGGTCGATCTCCTTGAATTCGATGATAAAAGGTATAATGGGAATATAAAACCGGCCGGGTTGGATGTTTGGTATAATGATATAATCGATCGTTTACATACTGACCTTTAGGAATGTTATTTTCTGATGATTCGTTACACCACAAGTTTAGTTGTACCTGGATTCCCTCTATGTTGGGACGTAGTCATGCAAGACCATTTAGTTCTCGAGTAATTTGTTAATTGTCCTAAATCTTGATTTTACTTCTCACTCCCTAACTTATTTTCTATCTTCGTCTGTATGACTCTCACTCTCTATCCCTCTATATTTCTTTCTCTATCTCTCGTTCTCTTTTTCTCTCTCCCTCTCTCCCTATATCTTTCTTCTGTCTATTTCACGCCAAAGTGCTTTAGTCCAGTCTTTCTTTGAATATCTTTGTCCTGCTTGATAATAACTAGGTCCATGTCTCTGAACGACCCCTTCAAGTACCCTCGTGCACACTCCTGGGCTTACGAGCTAAAGTACGACCCCCAATGATGGTTCAAAGTTACACCTCCAAGTTATATCCCCTCTACCTCCCCCTCCATCCCTCCCTCCCTCCCAGGTTGACAGAGTCTGTGGTGCATATTCTGGGGACTATAGTGGAACACCCTCGGTGTAGGGAGTATGTGTTGTCAGTACCACGGAACACAGCTGCCAGCGGTCAGAGCAACCCCACCCTGTTTACTGCCCTGGTTAACATGTTAATGAGTGATGATAAAAATGTAGTCATGAATGCAGCAGGAACTATTGCAAATATTGTGAGTTGTTTTGATACTACATTGTGTATGTAAACAGTACAGTAATTACTGTGTACAACAGTAATGAGTTGTACTGTGTACACTATACAGTTTAGCAATTATTGTATAGTCTGTAGAGCAGTGGTTATACGATCTCAATTTCATTGAGTGTTTACTATTGGAGATAGATATAAGAGAAATATCATAGAGAGATGTCATTGTATAGGTTTAAGGTGGCATGTAGTTCACCATTCTCTCCCCCTGTAGTCGTAGACACAGACCACTCGACTATGATCCGTTTTCCCTCTTTTTAGGTTTCTTATAATCGAATACTTCCAAGGGGCGTGGTCAATCACATATTCCTTCATATCCCAATCATTTCTATTCATATCCCGGGATAATGCGTCATATGGGAGACAGAAAGGGAAGGGAAATAAGTGGGCGAGAGAGTGAGTGAGTGAAAGAGGGAGAGGGAGAGAGAATGAGACAGATACAAAGAGAGGGGGGGATCATCAAGTCAATTGCATCTGAATGGAGAGGGCACTTTGTAGCCGTGACAACCTGCACACTTGTAAACGATAAATAGCTCTCAAATATATGAGCATGTTTCTATTGCTTTTAATTCTACCACCCTCTATCATGTCACCCCAGCGTGTCTGTCCCACCACTCTCTGACTGCTGCAGGAGCGGCGTTTTTTTAACAATCTTACCGTGAATACTTGTGGTAAACAGTATGTAGAACATGTAAAAAGATATTGTATGAAGGCAGATATAGATCGGATAGTATTAAAACTTCATCTACTACATACTAAGATCATCCTCTCTCACGCAGGCTGAATCTGCGGATGGTCGCCTTTGGATTCTGCAACAAGCGGCATTTGAAGACGCCCTACCGATCCTCGGAGTATTGACTGTTGACCCCCATCAATGGGCTGCCAGTAACTCAGCACTTGTCGTTGCGAGGTCGGTTATCAGATTTGGAGCACCCTGCACCTGTGTCCCACACTCGCACACTCAGGGGACAGGGAGAAAGGGAGTGCGCGTGGTCTGGAGAGTGGAGAAAGTACACCAGCGACGCGCACAATCCAGTATGGTCTAGTTGAATCTCAGGACCTGAGAGAATGTGTTCACTTCTCTGAACCCTCTCGCGTCGTTTCAGGTTGACCCTATCCCAAGAAGGAATAGTAAAGATCCTGACACATGAGAGATCAAGTTACATCTTGACCAACTTGTGTGTGTCACTCTGTGGACACAATCCAGGTAACCAGGGCAACATGAACACTCCCCCAAACTTTATTCAATTCTAAGGAACTTCCTGTGTCTCCCCGCTCAAGATGGTTTAAACAAACAGATTAAGACTCTGACAAACCCTCTCTCCAGGAAGTAGTATGAACTCTGCGTTCGCTATTGGTCGGTTGTTGGAAAGAGAGGACGCTAGAACGAAGCTTTTGGAGATGACAAACTTCAAGAACACGATGACGGCAATGACTAAAATGCTTTATAACAATGAACCAGGACCACGGAAGAATGCTTGTTTTGCTTTCAGTTGCCTTGCAAACAGTAGAGAAGGGCACGACAGGTTGGTTGCTGTTCAAGAGAACCTCCCTCAGATTGTCCGTGTCGTGCACGACCATGTCATGTTTAGAACTGTCTACTACCTAAGCCATAAACACTAAAAAAGACAGCTTCTACTGAGCTGAATTTATTGTATTCCAAAGATAACAATTCAATCCCCCTCGACAACAGCCCCCACCCCCACCCCTCATATTTTGTTGCTAGGTAACCTGGTAACGCCATGCCCCAACAACAATATATCCCTCTCCCCAGGTTGCTAGGTAACGTAAACAGTGAGTTAATTCTCGACCAACTAGCACGACTAATAACAGATCCAGACGACGAAACGGCATGGTTTGCAGCAGTAACTTTGCGGGCAATATGTAGCCAGAAAGAGGGTGTGTTCCGACTCCGTGATCACAAATCCGTCTATTCTGTTCTGAGGAAGTTGGTGAAAGGTTCTCAGTTAAAAAGTGACCTGATGACGGAGGTGAAGATGACGATAGAGATCCTTGGACGATTGCCAAAACTGGCCCCTCCCGTCCTGACCACTGTTGATAGTAACTCCATCTCGGCCAGATGGGACTCGGTGGTGGCAACCCCTGGTAACCGTCCCAGATACCAACTATACCAAGGTATTAATATATGAATACGGGTCTATAACAACAGTAGGGTCTATAATAATAGTAGGGTACTATACCAGGGTACTATTATACTAAACAGACATGGAGGTGCCTCCAACCCTTTCCCATCCTAATTTTTGTCACTTCTCCTAGTTGCAATCCTCATCTCACTTCCAGGGTGTACGTGTGTGTATGAGGGGAGTAGCACTACCACAAATGTCAAGAATCTCAACCCCTTTACGTCATATGTGTTCCGTGTTAGGGCGATAGGTAATTCTGATGAGGGCCCTTACAGTGGACCTGCTATCATAACTACTTCAGAAGGAGGTGCGTGTGCGGTGTAGGGGATTGTACCTTGTTCCCAAGGCCCTGAACTTCAAAGCTCCATGTTGCCAAAATTGAAAATATGATTTGTCATTATTGGGCTGTTTCCACGGCACAAATAGTCCACAAATTCACCCCCCCCTTCTTTCTCCAATCTCCAGTTCCTGGGCCCCCGGGTGAGGTGGTCAATGAGGGTAAACCCCAGCACAACTCCATCAAGATAAGCTGGACCGGGCCTGCCAACCCTAATGGAACTCTGACCGGCTACAACATATACGTGAACGGAGAGAGAGTGTCTGTTGTGGGTTTGGAAAAGACTGCCTTTGTGGTCAAGGACCTGCCTCATAGTACCAGTGTGGCTGTACAGGTGGCTGGTGTGACTTCAGCTGGGGAGGGGGAGAAGAGTGCACCGATCATGTGTTCTACACTCAATCTCAGTAAGAAAGTTGGGTATAGTTTGTGGTACATGGCACCCATTTTATCATTTCTGGGTTCACGTGTTAGCGTCTATAACTGTCTATTATCTGACTAACCCTCCCTCACACCCAGGTGACTACCCTCCAAAGAAGCCCATTCTGTCGACCAGTGGTGGGGCGAATGAGATCAATGTCAGCTGGGTAGACCCTCCCAAACAACTGGGCCCCATCGAGCACTATGAACTGGTTATGAACGGTGAAGTCATCTACACAGGCCGAGAACAGAGTTACAGAGTTAGCAACCTTGAACCTCTCGCGGAGTACACTTTTAATGTAAGACACACTTCACTGTGTGGTGTCTCCAGTGTCCTCAATGTTTCATTTTATAGAAGACCCCTTAACTTTTTTTCCTTTTTAGGGGGGGGGGCTAGAAGATCCCCTGGAAATATTGATTTCCTAAATCATATGTCCTATTCAGGTCCGGGTGGTAACTGCAGATAAGTACGTGATTGAGAGTGAGCCTGCGAGGAAGAAAGCCGGAGCGAAAGGTAACGTTTTGACCTCCTCATCCCGGCGACCCTCCCGGACTCCTTCCGCCTCCGGGGCCAACAGACCCAACACAACTCTTTTCTAGAAAACCAACTTTTTGTAGCGAGTAGTAGTAGTGTGATATTTCAAGGGTTAGGTTGTATTTTCAGAAGATACGGAGCGGTTAGAAAGGGAGCGTTCAGAGCTGGAGGCCCGGCTCCGTTCCGAGCAGGACAGACTCAGAGAGTTGGAGGAGAGAATGAGGGCAGATGAAGAGAGAAGAAGGGAACTGGCTGAGCACCGATTAAAACTGGGTTCCAGGAGTTCCCGGGCTTACCGGTTAGACGATCCTGACGTAGCTGCGTCCTTATCGGGTAGTTTACTGGACAAACTCAGGGCTGCAGGCATATCAGATATCACCAAGTTAGAGGAGGCAGATATACTGGCACTGGGTCTCTCTGAGGAGGAGCTGAATGAACTGCTGAATGCGATATACCTGGCAAAATACCTGCAGGCCTCACCCGCCCTAATGAGATTCCTAAAGGAGTCCGGTCAGGACCCTCTGACATTATGGAAGTTGAATTATGAGGATGTGAATGCCATGGATATGTCTGATAAACTGAAGGAGGAGCTGTTTAAACATGTTCTAACACAACAGAGAAGTTTTGTCGCCAATGTCGAGATTCCTACTGCCCGGAATATTATTCTCAAGGGGTGGAGAGATGAAAACTTGGCCTTTATGCCCCGTCACGATGCCAGATTGGTTACCAAGGACTTTGCTGCAAAGGAGGAACTGAATGCCTACATAGATCTGCTTCGAGCAGGTTGAAACTTCGTGTCACGTGCAGTACCCTGCTGAAATCTACTGTGTGTGCTGAAATATCTCACTGCACCCGCCCCTGTCTGGCAGTGTCTGTTCTGGGGTTGTGCTGTTACACCGCCGCCGCGGGGTGCCACTAGACAGACCCACCCCAGTACCCTAACATGCTGCATTGTATTGTGTGTGTTCGCTGCAGTGTAAGGGACATGCGCTATCTCTCTCCCATCTTTATCACCCATTGAAAGCATCGTAACACCTTCTTTCTTCCTTCTTTACCAGCATTTAAAGGTGTGTAGAGGAACTGTTACTGTGAGCCCTAACATCCCCTCATTTCAGTTGTCCAGAAGGGCCAAAGCCCTATTTCTGCTATGAGCGGTGATGCGGATGGTCTGAATGAAGTAAACGAGAACAGGACTCCAACTCCCGAGATTGCAAAGGTAGGGAAAACAGAGCTGTTGCATTTTCTACCTATGTTTACCCGATATATAGAGCCCCCTCGCATGCAATCTTTTGTCATCTCTTTCCTTTTTTGCTGAAAAACTCAATAACTTCAAATTTAATAACTTCAATAACTTTCTATCTGCTTTCGTTTGCTTTTCCTTTTACTGCTGAAAATAAATTATCCTTTGATCATCTTTTCTGCTTCATTTTTACTTTATTTCTCCCTATCAATCTCAATAAAACATCTCCTCTATCTACGCCCAAATCTGCTACTACGCTGGCTGCCGCTGCTCCCGAGTCTAAAAGGCATCTCCACAACCCTCTTTCTCTCTCCTTGTGTAGCAACAGGTCAGATCACAGCAGCACCCTGGTACACCGTGATATACGAGACGTGGCATCATGGCACCTTGTTGGGGGTCAATCTCTTCTCTTCCATGGCACCTTGCCTTGTTTGACCCTCTATAAAATGGGTTTGAACAAAACAACATGGCACATCTGGTCCCCTCCTCCTCTCAGTGAAGCATAATGAGGCACCTAGCTCTGTATAACTCTCTCTCCCCTAGTTCAAAGAAGAGTGGCTTGAGATTATGAGAGATCTGGAGGTGCCAGCCCAGGAGAAACTGATAGACCTACTAAACAATAAGATGTCCAAAGTTGGCCAGTATATTGCTAACCCCACTAAGACTAGTGAGGCTGTGTGTGGGTCTGTTAGGAGGTATAGGCACAAAGTGGTACTAGACCTGAAGCGGCTCTATAATCAGAGTAAGAGTGATCCTCAGAACATGGGGAATAAGATGAAGGCCTTGTTGAAGGATCTGGAGACCCAGAACAAGATCAGAGAGGCCCACGAGAACACAATAGAGGATCAGAAGAAATTGATAGATGAGTTGATGGCAAAGAATAAGGGAAATCCAGCCCTGAATCGTGTCAAGAAGGGGTATAATGGTAGGGCATCACCACTTCCTCCCCTCAGGACGGCAACTCCTAACAGTAACACTAGCATGTTCCAGCTGACCCTGGGCGATCCGGCCCCGGGAGGAGGAGGAATGAGTCCAGGCATGTCACCTCATCCCCGTGGGGGCCGGGGTGGAATGAATATGGGTGGTGGTAGAGGTGGTATGAATATGGGAAGAGGAATGGGCGGGGGCCGAGGTGATATGAGCTCCTGGGCACCTCAGTTCAACAGAGGTGGACCCAGGGGCGGTCCACGAGGGGGATTTGGTCGTGTTGCCCGTGGTGGTCCAAGAGGTTTTGGTCGATTTTAGGACAAAATATAGGAACTTGATAATATTAGCTTTGTTGTTTTCCAATTTACCAGTTCGCATGAAACTTTTCTTTTCGTATGTTCCATGATTTAGTGTGTCTTTACCACCCGGAACTATCTCTCCCCATTTCCCAATCCTCTCTCAACCCTTCCAATCCCATTCCCTGAATCCCCAATACCCAACATCCCCCACCCACAATCCCCCCATTCTAATCGTCGAGCAGGCTGTTTCAGAACCCAGAGAGATAATCCGACCAAAGAAGAAGAAAGCTGACAGGTTTGAGAAGCCAACAACACGAAAAGCTGCCCAACCACCGCCGCGTCGTACCACTACCAGCAGAGTCCCACCACCACCTACCACAACTCTGGAATCTATCGAAGAGAGAAGTGGTGTTTTCTCTACCCCTCCATCCTCCGCTGCTCCCAGGGCTGTATCTGAAGTTGTGGTCGTCAAGAAACCAGATCACACCGTACCACCACCCAACTCTGAAGAAGAAGAAGACGAGGAAGAGGGACCAGATCCTAGGAGTCTTGCTGCTGAGGCGTTACTAAAAAACAATCGTAAGGGTGTCACATTTTCTGAGAGGGTTCGTGTCAATACAGCTGAGAGTGAGCCATTACTACCCCGACCACCCTGTGATAGTGTGTCTAATGTGTATGTGCCTGTGTCCCTAACTGCCCAAGTTCCCTCTTTTGACCCTGAGAGAGCTGCTGAAATATCTGACACAGCCCTCTCTGTCGACTGTGAAGCACAGGCTGAGACGGTGGAGTTTCTAGTGGGATATGTGACTAGTTACCAAACTAACACGGGGGGTGGGAGGATGTTGGAGGTCCCACCTCCCCGTGTTACCTCACCAGCCCCAGCGAGACCTGGGTACAGTAATAGGACCTATAGGCATGCTATAGAGGGACTCTCTGAGAGTCTGAACTCTGTGAGAGATTCTGAGAACCTGAACAATGGTGATAATGTCGAAGGGGGTGTACCTGCACTGAGCGAGACTGTGTGTGAAGCTACTTCTGAGACACCTCTAGGAGTGGGTGAAGCACCAACTGTCAGTGAAGCAGATGAAGCAGCAGATCTTACTACCCCCAATACAGTGCAGTACCACCCTAATACACCACCTTCTACAGCAGACCTACACCAACTGACATCAACCAGCAGCGATTTAACCTCCTCATCAGCACTCATCAGCTCCTCTGACATCATTAGTGACGTCACACATGACGTAATTAGTAGTCGTGACGTCACACGTGATACTGACGTCACCATGGCAGCTAGTAACAACACCAGAGCAGCATTAGGAGCTGTAGAGGAGGAGAGGGATGATGAGATAGCTGCTGTATACTCTTTATCTGATATCCTGCTGGAGACAAGGTAATAGTTCATTATTCATCACTACCCTAACGAATCAAGAACATTCCGAAGAATCATGCATTTAACACAGATTTCTGTTCTAAGTATGAATATTCTAAAACACACCGCCTATAAACACCATTGCATGTTGTAGGGAGCGCAGTAAAAGTCCTGTGATCAGGAAGGAACCTGCAGATACAGGATGGAGAGGGAGGATAGAGGAGGTAGAGAGACCTGCCCGACTGATAACACAACGAGATACACTGTTCAATGTTAACGAAGCGGTGAGTGTTTAATATTATTATATTGTGCTGTACAATGTACATACATAGTGCAGCAGTACATCTAAGTGGATCTTGCTCGACCCTCTTTCACTGCGACAGAGGGTTAGAGCATAAAATATTTTGAGTGCTAGGCTCCTAATGCTCCCGTTATTTAAATCTCCCTCTCCCTACTACTACAGAGAAGTGGTCAGGGTGTAGATCAACAGAAGAAGCTGATCAATGCTCTGATAGCACAACAGAACTCAGAACTGGACAACCAAAACAGGAAGACACGGGATATCATGGACAGCGTCCGCAACAAAATGAAACGTAAGCTTACCTCCTGATGTATACTGAGTATTGGATCCATTGCATCCTATATTCGCTTAGCGAATAATAGGATCCCGCCCTGTCCACTGCATAAACTCGCGTGCGCGCAATAAAAGCACACTTTTCAGCAGTGAGAGAGCTCAGATGAGAGAATTCGCGCGCTGCGGACCATTTAGGAGGCCTTTTTATCTGACCTAGCACTACTCAAACGTCAAG
>AVPN01001700.1:0-12500 GCA_000695325.1 Pleurobrachia bachei | reverse complement strand
TAAGGCCCTCATGGCCCGTCAGGTTCGTCTTCATTATTGCACTATCCTTCTTTATCTTTCTATCGTTCTATCTTCCTATCGTTCTATGTTTCTATCTTTCTATCTCTATCCCTCTGCAGGTTAGGTCGATGCTAAGTAGGCTCAGGGAGGGTAAGGAAGATTTTGATGCCGCTGAAAATGAGATTATGCAATTGACACTTTTGGAACCAAAAGATAATTTGGTGAAAGCCGTTAGCGGAGATTGCCTGAGTCACGACGTCCAACCTGCTTTATAAAACGCCACTTTTGAACAACGACCTTTGATAATCAATATTCCTCTCTCCTTACCAAGTTTACTTTTGCCTACTGAGGTAGACGTAAAGGCAGTTTTACTAGGTGGTTTTAAATATTATCGGAGTTTTTAATTTTCGTCCTGATTTATTTTTTAATGACCTCGTTTTTACAAAACTGTCTGATCATTTCAACTTCACTTCGTTTTGTTGCCAAAAAGTTCCCTCGTTAGTTTCCTAAAAACGATTTGCTCGTTATCATCTCGATTTTTCCAAAAAGTAAACACCTTCCCCATGTTAATCGCAGGTAGGAGAAGAAGAATACAGGACGATAGAAGATGAATTTAGGGCTGAAGTCTGTAAGGTCCCTTCCTATCACACAATTCGCATATCTATCATTGAAAAGGTTTGTTTAGCGTCACTCGATTTGTTTTCTAATTTCCTCGACGGTATTCAGTGTTCCTTAACACCCATTTTCTCCACTATTATAGCCGAACCCTAAGAAAGCAAATCAACTTGTAACATCATTTAATGTTCGCTGTAACGCTCTCCGAGATCCAAACCTTCGGACGAGACTGTATTACTGTGGTGGAAAGGCAGGGACCCTTCACAGGATTTTGCGGGAAGGTTTCCAGCCAAAAGATATGGTAGCGGGAGATTATGGACAACCAGAAATGAAGTGGGTTTTGGGTCAAGCTCGTTACGTTATGAGACTGCCGGGTTTGTTGTTGCTCTGCGAGGTTGGCATAGGAATGGCCGAGTCTGTCCTCAAAATGGATAAAAGCAGGTTAGTGTCGCGCGCGAGAACGTAGATAAAGTTGAAATTTCCAGTTGTTAGCAGTGTTTGTACTAGATGCAGTGCGCGTTCTATCACAGTTGCTACGCGACACTGCAGTAGGATCATAGCAACTCAGTCAGTCACATTCTTGCAGAAATAGGCCTCCAGTTGGATACGATTCAGTGCTCACTGGTGATAGAAATGTAGATCACGTTGGAATTTACAGCCACCAAAGGCACAACGAGCTTCAGTATCTCATATTTGATAGCACACAGGTAAAGAGTCGTTTGTTTACAACGTTGCAATAAAATGGATAACTTAAAAAAGTACAGACAAAACAAATCAATATCTTTCCATTTCTTTCACTTTCAGGCAATACCACTCTACCTCCTATGCTTCAACATTTAGTAATCGGACAATTTACAATTAGATACTGGACAGGGCTGCATGTCTCCAGATTCCCAGAATCGTTTCTCTTTCTGTGTGTATATACTTTCGTGCGATTTATGTGCGTGTTTTATTTGATAAATTTTATTCTTTCTCAGGAGAATTTAGTAATCTTTGACAATCTTCAAACCCCCTCCCCCTTCCACCCCGACAGCAAAATAACAACTCCCTCTTTTGTTTCTAGCAATGGCAGAAGTTCACATTATAGGAACACTAGATGGTGGAGAGGGATTCTCTTCGCCCAACCTCTCCTGCAAGTGGTCATTCGAGGTTGGCGGGGCTTGGAAACTTCTCGAAGGGTTGAGGGACGGCCAGACACAAGTTGACCACCCTATTGATGAAGGAAGGGCACATTGGGCACACCCTATTGATCTACATTATGCCATAAAGGGCATACAGGGGTGGCCTAAACTTTCAGTCCAGGTAAAATTTACCACTGATTTGTAATCCTCTTCTCGGTTCGATCATCACCTCGCCCGTAAATCATGTCCCAACTCCCAATTCCCACTATCCTTAATGTCCTTTACCACTTTCCTAAATTTTCCCTTTTTTCAGGTGTTTTGTGAAGATATGTATGGTAGAACACAGCTGGTTGGATATGGGTTTACCCACCTCCCTACTTCCCCTGGTCTCCATCGGATAACATGCCCTACTTGGCAACTATCAGGTAAGTGTTCCCCCTCCCTCTATGTCTGGCGCAGCGGACCACATCTGAGCGTATTTGAGAATTGATCCAATCGGCGCCGCCAGACAGCTTCCTATATATACAGACTAAAGTTCATCAGTTTAGGGTTTTAGTAGGAACTGTAAAAGGAGCTCTGAATAATTATTTGAGGTTCATCTGAGAATTCGGAGAAAAAGAGAACCGATTGACCAGGAGAAACATTTCAAACCCTTCCTTCAGGCAGTACGATGGAGCAAGTTCAATCATATTTCATTGGCAGTGGACCCCAACTTCTATCGGAAGACCTAATCAGTTCAGGAGCGGACAGATACAGATTACAAACCATCGCTTCAGGGACTGTTCACTTATCTCTCTACATAGTGACGAGAAACTTTTCCAAGTTTGGTATTGATGCCTAGCTATATATGGGTTTTTCTTGTTTTTATCCTTTTGATAGTTAGAGTGGTTGGGAGATAGTTTGTATGTCATGGTACATACTGACTATATTTGAATCGTGGTATATTGTTGTCTGCATGACCGCTGGCCGGGGACCGCATGATGACGTAATATCGGACGTAATTATTATTTTATTCAATTGTGTATATAAACCTGTTTATGTTATTGCAACCCTTAGATAAGAGTTTAAAATTCAATGTAAATAAAATAAAGTTTTGAACATCACTGGTTACTGTGTATGCTATGCATACTGAGAACCGTTTCCTCCAGTTCGCCATCATTTCTGAAGTGCCTCCGTCCTCTATCTCTAGTATTGGCTGTCTCAGTTGTCCCAGGATCCATCTTGGGAGGGCTGGCACTGTCCGAGGACCAGGGGAGACGGAAGGATATCCCGTACTTCTTTGCACACATCCTGTAGAGAGGGAGGGGTCAATTGGGTGTGTGTGTGATTATTGTTAGATTACGATTAGATATGACTGGTATGATTTATTTTAAATTAGGTCCATTTAGGAAACAAAAGCCGTCCTTACCCGGTGATAGCGATTAGCATGAGCAGTGTGCCCACTCCCGATACAATCCACAGCCAATGTACTAAAGGGGTGGAGTCCGTCTTGAAGAATGTTGGCATGCCAGGGGCATGGGCATCCTGAACCCATCCTGACTCCGCCAAGTAGGTTTTCTAGGAAAAGGGAGTGTGAGTATGGTGATGGATTGATTAGAATCTTACTCAATCAGGGATGATATATGGGGAAATAGTGGGCAGGGAGTGGGCACTCAGTCCCACTGGGCTGGTATTGGCAGCTCACTCACTCAAATAATGGGTTGCCAGTTGGTACTGGTTGTTCAATTGTGTATGTGTACCTGTCGTACGGCTCGTCCCCCGCTATCATAATTTATGGGCCACCTTGTATATACTTTCGTGCGATTTATGTGCGTGTTTTATTTGATAAATTTTATTCTTTCTCAGGAGAATTTAGTTATTTTTTACCCTTTTTAAACCCCCTCCCCCTTCCACCCCGACGGCATAATAACAACTCCCTCACACGTTTTTGTTTCTAGCAATGGCAGAAGTTCACATTATAGGAACACTAGATGGCGGAGAGGGATTCTCTTCGCCCAACCTTTCCTGCAAGTGGTCATTCGAGGTTGGCGGGGCATGGAAACTTCTAGAAGGGTTGAGGGACGGCCAGACACAAGTTGACCACCCGATTGATGAAGGAAGGGCACATTGGGCACACCCTATTGATCTACATTATGCCATAAAGGGCATACAGGGGTGGCCTAAACTTTCAGTCCAGGTACAAAAATAACCACTAATTTGTGATCTACTTCTCTGTTAGATCATGTCACCTCGCCCGTAAATCATGTCCCAACTCCCCAGTCCCACTTCCCCTTGCCATTTCCCAGTTTCCTAAATTTTCCCTACTTTCAGGTGTTTTGTGAAGATATGTATGGTAGAACACAGCTGGTTGGATATGGGTTTACCCACCTCCCTACTTCCCCTGGTCTCCATCGGATAACATGCCCTACTTGGCAACTATCAGGTAAGTGTTCCCCCTCCCTCTATGTCTGGCGCAGCGGACCACATCTGAGCGTATTTGAGAATTGATCCAATCGGCGCCGCCAGACAGCTTCCTATATATACAGACTAAAGTTCATCAGTTTAGGGTTTTAGTAGGAACTGTAAAAGGAGCTCTGAATAATTATTTGAGGTTCATCTGAGAATTCGGAGAAAAAGAGAACCGATTGACCAGGAGAAACATTTCAAACCGAAGGAAGTCCGTCATGCTACCTCGTTCAAGTTAGTATAAAGTAACCGTCTGGACCCCAACTTCTATCGGAAGACCTTATCAGTTCAGGAGCGGACAGATACAGATTACAAACGATCGCTTCAGGGACTGTTCACTTATCTCTCTACATAGTGACGAGAAACTTTTCCAAGTTTGGTATTGATGCCTAGCTATATATGGGTTTTTCTTGTTTTTATCCTTTTGATAGTTAGAGTGGTTGGGAGATAGTTTGTATGTCATGGTACATACTGACTATATTTGAATCGTGGTATATTGTTGTCTGCATGACCGCTGGCCGGGGACCGCATGATGACGTAATATCGGACGTAATTATTATTTTATTCAATTGTGTATATAAACCTGTTTATGTTATTGCAACCCTTAGATAAGAGTTTAAAATTCAATGTAAATAAAATAAAGTTTTGAACATCACTGGTTACTGTGTATGCTATGCATACTGAGAACCGTTTCCTCCAGTTCGCCATCATTTCTGAAGTGCCTCCGTCCTCTATCTCTAGTATTGGCTGTCTCAGTTGTCCCTGGGTCCATCTTGGGAGGGCTGTCACTGTCCGAGGACAAGGGGAGACGGAAGGATATCCCGTACTTCTTTGCACACATCCTGTAGAGAGGGAGGGGTCAATTGTGTGTGTGTGTGATTATTGTTAGATTACGATTAGATATGACTGGTATGATTTATTTTAAATTAGGTCCATTTAGGAAACAAAAGCCGTCCTTACCCGGTGATAGCGATTAGCATGAGCAGTGTGCCCACTCCCGATACAATCCACAGCCAATGTACTAAAGGGGTGGAGTCCGTCTTGAAGAATGTTGGCATGCCAGGGGCATGGGCATCCTGAACCCATCCTGACTCGCGGTTCATCCAAAAGATCCTTTTCCCTCACACTCATACCACTACCTAACGTTAGAATCTTACTCAATCGGAGAGGATATAATGGGGAAATAGTGGGCAGCTCAGTGCTCACTCAAATAATAGGTTGCCAGTTGGTAAGGGTAGCTCAATTGTGTATGTGTACAAACCTGTCCAGCAGAGACAACCCCGATCAGGAAAAGCCCATAATAACTTCCGGCGTCGAGCTTGCCATTTTTAAACCGACCATAAGTCCGTTCATCTCCAACAGTCCAGTCATATGGAATGGAGTTTCCCTTAAACTCGGCGCTAATCCAAGGCTCCTCAAATGCTACTTTATCTGAGTAGTCTAGCAGCTGAAATATAGTGAGAGCTTAAAAATGGGGGGAGGGGGTGAATTTCTTGTTTTTTAGTATTTAAGCACTAGCAGCTAGGAAGCAGTTATTTGGAAATTTGGAAAAGTCTAAGACTCACCCTGGTGTCCATGTACTCAGATGGCCGACTTTTGTCAAAGATGGGTTGTCCAACAACATTAGTTCTCAACTTTACCACAGCGACCAGCCACTGTCTGTCGGAATAATATGAAATCAATACATGTGGGAACTGTTTGTGAATTGTGTTGATTGAAGTTGGAATAAAGAGAGAATGACCACATTTGGTAACTTACTTGACACCGTGGAAGTGGCCGTGTGATAGATGGACAGTGAAGGAGGAAGAGCTCCGTCCAGTTGTGGTTGTCTTGAAAACGGGAATTCGCACACTGATCTCCTTTCCATTTTCGTCTAGGAATTTTGTCTTTTTCTCGGGATCGACTGGTATAACTTGGTTCCTTTGCTTGTCCTGAAGATAAGAAATGATATAAATGGTAGTGCTAGTGCAACAGTTGCCCCTATCTATAATATCTATATTTATCCTAGGAACAAAGGGTTCAATATTTGGTGAAGTTGAACACAAACCTTTTGATCATCGACAGGCTTATCGGGTTTATCGGGTTGATTATCAGTTTTATTCTGAGTTCCCCCACCATCAATCTTATTTTTCTTCTTGTCGCGATTTCCCTCAATTTCATCATCTTTCTCTTTCAAAATGTCCTCTATCGCTCCATCAATGGCGATTAGATCAAGTTCAGGGTTCTCAGGATCAGAAGGCAGATCAGGAGAGGGGTTGTACCAATGAGCATCGTCGGAGGTCCATTCTTTGGGTCGGTGGACAATTCCATGCCGGATACCATCTGCTACCTCTATCCATTCTGTACCTTCACCAGGTCTCATTTTCTTCTTTTGGTCACCTTTTTCACTATCTTTCTGCCCACTTTCCTTTCCGTTTTCTTTCTCATCGTTATTATAATCTTCTTTTCCCTCGTTCTTGTCGCAATCCTTCTCTTGGTTTTCTTCCTCATTCTGCTTCTCTTCTTTTTCCTCTCCACCATCTTCCCCGCCGTTCTCATTTTCGTTTTGGCTTTCATCCCCATCTAAAATCTCACCATCGGTATCATAGTCTACATCATTATAATTTTCTTCGCCCTCATTCTCTTCGCCATTATTTTCTTGGTCTTCTTCCTCATTCTTCTTTTCTTCTTTTTCCTCCCCACCATCTTCCCCGCTTTCATCCCCATCTAAAATCTCTCCACCTTCATTATCACCTTCGCCATTCCCGCTATCTTTCTCTTGGTTCTCTTGTTCATTCTGCTTGTCTTCCTTTTCCTCTGTACCATTTTCCTCTGTACTGTTCCTGATTATTTTCTTGATCTTCATTTTCTTCCCACTTTCTATCATCCCATCCATCGTTCTTCTCTCCATCTTCTTTTTTACCCTTCTTCTTTTCCTTTTTACCCTTGCCCTTCTTCTCCTTTTTCTTCTTCTTTTCTTTACCTCCCTTTTTATTTTTTTGTTTCTCCCCTTTCTTCTTTTCTTCTTTTCTCCCCTTTCCACGGTTATCCTTTTTGTTGT
Source organism: Pleurobrachia bachei (assembly GCA_000695325.1). Classification (NCBI taxonomy): domain Eukaryota; kingdom Metazoa; phylum Ctenophora; class Tentaculata; order Cydippida; family Pleurobrachiidae; genus Pleurobrachia; species Pleurobrachia bachei. The sequence continues at coordinate 5,279 of AVPN01001700.1, read as the reverse complement.
CTTTCTTATCTTTGCCCTTCTTTTCCTTCTCTTTCTTGCCCTTACCGTCTTTTTTCTCCTTTTTCTGTTTCTCCTTACCACGGTTTCCCTCTTTCTTGTCCTCCTTTCCCTTGCCCTTATTTTTCTTCTCCTTCTTGTCTTTGCCTTCATTTTTCTCCTTTTTCTGTTTGCCCTTCTTCTCCTTCTTGTCTTTGCCTTCATTTTTCTCCTTTTTCTGTTTGTTTCCTTTCTTCTTTCCTTCTTTGTTGTCCTTCTTTCCCTTGCTCCTATTTTTCTTCTCCTTCTTGTCTTTACCTTCTTTATTCCTCTTGTTTTTCTGTTTCTCACCTTCTTTCTTTTCTTCTTTTCTCCCCTTTCCCTGCTTATCCTTTTTGTCCTTCTTATTTTTATCTTTCTTTCCATCCTTCTTTCCCTTTTTGTCCTTCTTTCCCTTTTTGTCCTTCTTTTGATCCTCTCCATTGTGATGGTGACCAACTGAAAATGATCCTCCCACATTCATCGGCATCCCTTTCTGTTCCAAAGTGTCCCTGACGGCCTGATCGACTCTGTAAAAAGGAACATCCCTGATAAAACGGGGCAAGTGGTTCCACGTATGTAGACCTTCCAGCGGTCCCCTAACGGGTGTTTTCACAGGATCCGACTCAAGGACTGAAGTTCTGGACCGTTTTGTTTCATGATGAGGGTTGTCTGCTTGTGTGTGCGACAGCAAACCTGAGCCAAGGAAGGGATGAAATAAGAGAGAGAATCTCTGTTATAAAACAGATTAGAAAAGAAAATATCATGAGGGTGTAACTGTAAGAAATAGTGTCCATACCTGTGCCGAGAAGCACAAAGATCCACAATGCCAGCATCATGGGTTGAAGAAGATAACTTTCTCTCTGACTGAGTTGGGCGATAAGAGAAAAATAAACTTGCACGTGCAGTATTTCGTCTCCCTTGGTCACACACACCTGCGAACAGTGATTTTAGAGCTTTAGCACATGATGCACGTGCAACTAACTACCCATCTTGGCAACATGACCGGAGAGGCCGCCCACCCCTGCCGTCTGGATAATGTGACATTATTCGATTTTCCATCAGCCTCCACTCTTCAAGATTTGCGGCCCTTGTCAGCACACATTCTGACCGTGGGAAAATCTTGGACCAATGCGCGCTCCAAAACCCGTCACATTTATGCTGAGGATCGGTGCTTTGCGCGTCGGAGCGACCATTTCTGCTAGTCCAACGTGCGCAATTTAGCACACTTCTGAGTGTAAGTTGGGGGAAACGTCAAAACTCGGGTAATTTGTGTTTTTTGTAAGTAATGAATTATTTTAGCTTTCAATATGTACAAAAGTCAAAAGATAAATATTTACACGGATAGTATTAAGATTGTAAGAGTGAATTTTCAAACATTAAACTGTAAAACGGGGTGGACTTGATTGGTTCTTTCTCTCTCTTGCTTGAAAAAAGGGAGAGTGAAATGACTCAACTCTAAACAGCAAGAATAATAGTATTGGTTAATTCACTTCACGAATAGCTCTCTATTTAAATACAAAAGTAACAAGCAAAAATAACCCACTTTCAGATTTACACACGCAAAAATAAAGATAGTCTTTGGGGTGGGGGAGTGTCTTTTTTTCGCACAGAAATTGTCAGATATCATTAATTGTCCTTTCATTTCCTATTTCCATTTCCCTTTATTTCTTCTGGCCCTTTCTGCTCTTTTTCAGAGTTTTGTCCTTCTGTGCAGCGTTCGCGTCCAAGGGTGCCACACTGGCCAATACTTTCTCGTATTCGGGCGAGGCCAGGAATTTCCAGAGGTTTTCAAGTTTTCCTGTGTCAATCTGCTTCTGCAGTTCCTCATTAAATGGATTTCCTGAAACAGGGTGGGTGTTACAACTAGGGATCTTGGATCTAGAAGAGCAGGAAAAATTAAAGAATTCAAACCAGACTTGGCATTGAAAACACTCTCGAAAACAGGACCTACCTTCAGCTCGGAAGACATTTTTAGGGTTGGTTAGGTCAGTTAGAGTGAGCTCCACAGGTAGGAATACTAGGAAGTTATTCTGAACTAACAACTCGTTCAGCTTGGTTAGCTGGCCTGAGAGGGAGAGGGAATTAGAATTCATTCAGGGGCCCCAATTCATACTGATGTGTGTGTGTAGTTAGAGGCTTGTTGCTTTCAAGCTGCAATAAGACAGGCTATTTCGGCAGCAAAGTTAATTCAATAATGGACATTTTATCTCTCTCTCTATCTCTCCCTCCTCTGTGCAGCAGTTACAGCTGTAAGACTCGTGAACTGTGTACTGCTGCACTTCAGATGTGTATATATGGAACTGCGGCAGTGTAACGCAGCATGTGAAGAAAAACATTCAGAATGGTGAACAGAAAATCTCCCAAAAGTTGATAAATGTAAGACTCGGACAAACAAAACATTGTCTATAGCAACTACTCACCAATAGAAGCGGGTAGTTCCGTCAGCTCATTATCCCGTAGAGATAGGATCTGGAGGTTTTTCAGGGTCGCTATTTCCTCAGGCATCTTCTTAAAGTCATTATCTCCAATGTATAGGGCCCTGCATTAGATATAGGGTTGTCGGGTATGGGTTGAAAAGGATCCATGGGATTCAGGAAAAAGAGAAATTTAGAAAGAACCATCAAGAAAATAGGACACATTTAACTAAATTTTTTGACTACTAACTAACCTAAACACTAAATCATAAAACCAACTAACCTGAGTGTGTTAAGATAATGAAAGTTGTTAGGTAGCTCTTTCAGATTGTTGTAAGTTACATCCAATACTTGGAGAACAGGGCAAGCACCAAAACCACGGGGTAGCTCCCAGAGACGGTTCACTGCGACGTTCAAGTGCTTTAACTTCTACATGAAGAGAGAGAGAGGGTGTTACAGAGAGGGTATAATTAACTCAGTTTAACTCATATCATGGATTAAGAATATATTTTTAGGCACAATATTCCAGATTGTAGGTTTACCTGAAGATCATTAATAGATGCAGGTAGAGATTCAAGGTGATTGTTAAACAGATTCAGAGATTCCAAGTTCTTGATTTCAGAGATTGTGGTTGGAAGATTGGTCAGCTTGTTGTGGGACAACGTGATACGAGTGAGGTTTTTCAGCCGAGAAAGAGTTGAAACATACTCAGTTATATCAGAGATACTGCAGGGGAAGAGGGAGAGTTAGATCATTTTAAAGGTTAACAATCAAGGGTCGAACAATGGTGTAAGCAGTAAAGTAGTAAATATTTAGAATAGTGCAACAAATGGTCAGTTTAGAATGGTAATTTTTAACTTACTTTCTATCACACAGGTCCACATCAGAAGCCTGAGCTGTATTAGCATCATCGATAACCTTTTTAATTGACTTGTGCATACTGATAGCGCTAGACAATCAAAGGGGTGATGGTTAGACGGGTAACATTTACTGCAGACCAAGGTATAAGGTGATTGTGATCAAAACTAAGAGACGGGGTTGTGTCATATTGCAAGCACAAAGGAGGGGTGATGAGATAATAAAGCCGGGTTTGTGTAGGTGAGTTGAGCTATGTGATGACAGGAGTTTCATGTTACACTCGAGATAGCGAGATAGATAGAGAGAGATAGATAGATAGCGAGATAGATAGAGAGAGAGAGAGAGAGAGAGAGAGAGAGAGAGAGAGAGAGATTTAAAACCAAGAAGAGGAACCAGGGATGAACTAGACTGGAAGTGATATCGAAGTTAGCAGTTTGAGAAAAGGGGATCAGGGGTTGTTAGAAAAACACAATGATTTCTTTTTCAATAAATAAAAAGCGCCAGAAGCCACTAAAAAACGTCCCACGCCATCTATTCCTCAGGAATCTCGATGTCTCCCTCGTTGATAGCATCAATGATATCATGTGGTTTCTGTCCGTCCACGGTGCATCCCACACTCTGGGCGGTACCAAGGATCTCTTTGCAGGTTCCAGAGAGATGTCGAGCACCTGATCGGGGTCGCATTGTCCTGGCGATATCAATGATATCATCGATTGTGATGTTACCGCTGTGCTGGATGTTCTTGACCTGTGGGGAGGGTGTGTCATGATACAGCATACATAAAAGTAAAGATGAGTTAATGTGTGTACTTGTAGCAGGCGATTTCCGGTATCTGATACAGCTCAGACAAAGATTTTAATATAAAATTGAATCCACTTCTACAGGACTGCAACTTGCGAGAACCATCACAATATTGTCACAGAAAAGGGAACATCCAAAGCAGTGGGAAAGAACACAAATAAATACCTTCTTCCTGTCCCTGTGGGGCTCCTTGAGTGCCCGAATAACAAGTGATCCAGCCGAGGGGACAACTGACACGGTAGCCTGTCTGTTCTGAATCTTCAGCTCAACGGTAATCTTCAGACCCTTCCAGGCGGTTGTGGCCTTGGCGATGTCATCTCCAACCTTCTTGGGGGAGAGACCGAGGGGACCGATCTTGGGAGCGAGGGAGGAGGTGGCACCGTACCTCTCCTCCTACCACCCTCAGGTACACATAGTTGATGGCAGTGGGATCGAACTTGGGTGGCATTGCTGCTGCCAGGGAGGGGAGGATGGATTAGTTGGAGAGGAGGTAGGGAGAGGGGTGCAGTGCTGGACGGAAAGAGGTGTGGATGGGGTTTAATCCGACCATTAACAATGTTTTAAGTTGTTGCACCACCCACCCAGCACTGCCAGAGAGATAGGGAAGTTGGGGAGAAAGGGGTGGGGAGAAATGCATTTTGGGAAAAGAGGGCGGGGAGGAGGAGAAAAGAGTATAGAAACGATAGAAGGTTGCACGGAGAGGAGTTAGGGAGATAGGGGTTTGTGTAGAAAACTCACTAGATTGGTCTACAATTGGAAAGTTTTAGTTGGGTAAGAGGGAGAAGAAACAGTAACAAAGTCGGTTGGATGTAATAAAAAGATTAAATAAAACCAGATCTGAGAAGCAGCTTAATTCATCTTGCGGACCATGTTGTTGATGAATCGTTCCCGGTTTCCGAAATCTCCACCCTCCACGAAGTGGTTGTTGATCTTCCTCAGACCTCCCTTCACACAGGACAGCTTGAAGTGCCATAGGAAGTTGTTGGCCTGCTTGAAGTGGGGTCCAACGGTGAAGATCTCGTGGATCAAGTCCTCCATGCTGGTGATTCCGTACTTGCCCAGAGCCTCCTCAATGACACTGTTGTCGTTGATGGCGACCCTCTGTCCGTTGATCTTTCCAAAACCTCGCTTGTAGATCAGCTCTCGGACGGTCTTCAAGTTGGGGTATCCGAAGGTGATGAAAGGCTC
>AVPN01001699.1:4565-17201 GCA_000695325.1 Pleurobrachia bachei | reverse complement strand
CCCCCCCAATATACAGATTCATAGAGTCCGGTTGTTTTACATGATGTGTACTAAATCATGAAACTCATTACCCTCCTCCCTCAGGAACATACACATGCGAGGTTACAGCAACTGGAACAATTTTCACTGGAAACACATCCGTAGCTCGATCTTACACTGTCAAAACAGCCGGTATGTGTTATTTTTATTAGTTGTTCACTCGATCACGAGCTCTCCATGACAACCCCAGTGACCCCAACATCTGCACAGTTCTTCCAGTATTAACTTGTTATCCCACCTGTGGCCTGTAGCTGTAGCCTCTTTCCCTCACCCCCATCACCACATGCCCCTGTAATCCTCCCCCTGTGGCCGCCATCCCCCACCCCACCCCCACACCATCCCGCCGCAATACTAACCCGTTATATCTCCCCCTCGTGTAGCCTCCAGCAACATCATGGCAGATAATTCTACCCTTATCCTATTCACTGACAACGGTGGAAAATACACTGCTGGAAACTCTGTTACACTTCGATGCGGTGCTGTCGGTTACCCCACACCAATTTACGAGTGGTACGATACGAAGGGAAACAAGCTCGCCCAAAGTGATTCTTATGAGGTAATGTTTTAAAGCCAAACTCCAAAGGATTTGCCTTGTTTTGTGTGCTAATAATCGTGTGGGTGATGTTATTTTGGGAATGTGCTAGACTATTCATGTGAATGCCGTGACGCGGAGAGAGAGTTGTAAATAATTAGAGGGTTCAAAAATAGGAGCATCGGATCAGTTTTTAAATTAGCCTAATTTAATTTAAAGCAGGGTAGAAATCACAGATTTTAATGAAAATACGCTTTAATTTTCTCTCATTTTTTGTTCAAAATAGCAAGTGTTTCTAAGATTTCCCCCTCCTCAGCAATCCACCGAATCGTGGTTCCCAAATGAATACTTAGAGGTAAACAGCTTTGAAAACTTCTGTATCGCTCTCGCGCTGATATATCATATAATTCTCTGAAGATTAAAGCATTATCTACCAATTGTGTCGAATACTCCTGAGTAGATTAGTTAGCATTTCATCCTCCTACTCCTTCATAAACCCAGTGATTCATGTCTGCTCCTTCATAAACTATTCCATCGGAGAGATATGAAATCTTCTTGATATCTCTTTCTCTGAAAATCCCCATTTTGCAACTCTCTTTCCTTTACCTGCTGCATCATATTTGCTGAGAGCTGTACTAACGTGTTTTGATCGTTCACGAATTCTCGCGCGGGAATTGTTGTTGTGTGTGAGTGAGAGATTGATCACGCATGCTCACTTTGCATGTTATCTAATTATGATGTCATATGATCTCTAATGACGTCATATGTATCACACGTCATAATGACGTCATTACCCTATCACCCCCACCAGGTCCGAGAGGATGACACCAAGTTGATTGCAAAGAGTCTCTCATCCTCGGAAGATGAGGCTGAGTACCAGTGTAAAGCTACCAGTGGAAACAGCAAGTTTGTTGAGGCCATACGATTAGTTCTTGCTGGTAATTATAGAACACAAATCATTACTATACCTCCAAGATCACGGAGCGATCGAGAAGTGGTCAAATACCTCACAGTTACCGATCCACATTATGATCAGATCTTCATGATTAATTTCTCTGTAAATTAGTATGAAACTCCCTCTCAAATCTTCATTTCTCCCTTCAGACATTGAACCAGCGTTCAACAGTACCATGGACAATTCCCTGTATGATATACCGGGTGCTACCGTTAAAATAATTTTCTCCCTCTCCCAAAAAGGTCAGTTAATAGACTACGCCCTCCCGTCCCACGTTTTAGAGGGGTACGTGAATATATCAAAAACACCGTGACAGACCGTAATCTCCTAGTCCTAGCTAAAAGACAAGTACACACACCCACTTCAATACATAATATCACTCTTTCCAGGAAGCTCTGTAATTCTCTGGAACGGAGTGAACCTAGGTAACTTTGCGGGTAAAGGACGCGGAGAACTCTCCTATGATAACGGAGTCCTAACCATCTCTAACATCCAGAAGAACGCAAGTGGAGTTTTCCAACATATCGAGTACAATGATGCGGGCATGGTGACGCAATACAAAACTGTCATTATTCGAGGTGAGTGGACAGGGTATCAGGAACCGACCGAATCAGGAGATACTGGTCCCTGATTGGCTGAAACACAGTAAAGTGACCTAAATTACGAGTTCTGATTGGTTTGCCAGGTTCTGACTACAGTTCGCGCTGAATAAAATGAAATAATAAGGTTTGAACATAACAAGTTCCTGCACTGTATGATGGTGAATGAAGAATTTGTATTGAGTATTTTGTTGTGGTAAGCATGACAACACCATGTGTAACCGTGGTTACTATCTCTCTCCCCTCAGATGCGCAACCAGCGACCGTTGCCCATACCACTCAGTCTACAACGGATATAACTGTCAATGGGAACAGCATCCATTCTGTTCGAGGGGCCAACTTTACCATGCAGGTTTGTTTGTTTGTTTGTTTGTTTGTTTGTTTGTTTGTTTGTTTGTTTGTTTGTTTGTTTGTTTGTTTGTTTGTTTGTTTGTTTGTTTGTTTGTTTGTTTGTTTGTTTGTTTGTTTGTTTGTTTGTTTGTTTGTTTGTTTGTTTGTTTGTTTGTTTGTTTGTTTGTTTGTTTGTTTGTTTGTTTGTTTGTTTGTTTGTTTGTTTGTTTGTTTGTTTGTTTGTTTGTTTGTTTGTTTGTTTGTTTGTTTGTTTGTTTGTTTGTTTGTTTGTTTGTTTGTTTGTTTGTTTGTTTGTTTGTTTGTTTGTTTGTTTGTTTGTTTGTTTGTTTGTTTGTTTGTTTGTTTGTTTGTTTGTTTGTTTGTTTGTTTGTTTGTTTGTTTGTTTGTTTGTTTGTTTGTTTGTTTGTTTGTTTGTTTGTTTGTTTGTTTGTTTGTTTGTTTGTTTGTTTGTTTGTTTGTTTGTTTGTTTGTTTGTTTGTTTGTTTGTTTGTTTGTTTGTTTGTTTGTTTGTTTGTTTGTTTGTTTGTTTGTTTGTTTGTTTGTTTGTTTGTTTGTTTGTTTGTTTGTTTGTTTGTTTGTTTGTTTGTTTGTTTGTTTGTTTGTTTGTTTGTTTGTTTGTTTGTTTGTTTGTTTGTTTGTTTGTTTGTTTGTTTGTTTGTTTGTTTGTTTGTTTGTTTGTTTGTTTGTTTGTTTGTTTGTTTGTTTGTTTGTTTGTTTGTTTGTTTGTTTGTTTGTTTGTTTGTTTGTTTGTTTGTTTGTTTGTTTGTTTGTTTGTTTGTTTGTTTGTTTGTTTGTTTGTTTGTTTGTTTGTTTGTTTGTTTGTTTGTTTGTTTGTTTGTTTGTTTGTTTGTTTGTTTGTTTGTTTGTTTGTTTGTTTGTTTGTTTGTTTGTTTGTTTGTTTGTTTGTTTGTTTGTTTGTTTGTTTGTTTGTTTGTTTGTTTGTTTGTTTGTTTGTTTGTTTGTTTGTTTGTTTGTTTGTTTGTTTGTTTGTTTGTTTGTTTGTTTGTTTGTTTGTTTGTTTGTTTGTTTGTTTGTTTGTTTGTTTGTTTGTTTGTTTGTTTGTTTGTTTGTTTGTTTGTTTGTTTGTTTGTTTGTTTGTTTGTTTGTTTGTTTGTTTGTTTGTTTGTTTGTTTGTTTGTTTGTTTGTTTGTTTGTTTGTTTGTTTGTTTGTTTGTTTGTTTGTTTGTTTGTTTGTTTGTTTGTTTGTTTGTTTGTTTGTTTGTTTGTTTGTTTGTTTGTTTGTTTGTTTGTTTGTTTGTTTGTTTGTTTGTTTGTTTGTTTGTTTGTTTGTTTGTTTGTTTGTTTGTTTGTTTGTTTGTTTGTTTGTTTGTTTGTTTGTTTGTTTGTTTGTTTGTTTGTTTGTTTGTTTGTTTGTTTGTTTGTTTGTTTGTTTGTTTGTTTGTTTGTTTGTTTGTTTGTTTGTTTGTTTGTTTGTTTGTTTGTTTGTTTGTTTGTTTGTTTGTTTGTTTGTTTGTTTGTTTGTTTGTTTGTTTGTTTGTTTGTTTGTTTGTTTGTTTGTTTGTTTGTTTGTTTGTTTGTTTGTTTGTTTGTTTGTTTGTTTGTTTGTTTGTTTGTTTGTTTGTTTGTTTGTTTGTTTGTTTGTTTGTTTGTTTGTTTGTTTGTTTGTTTGTTTGTTTGTTTGTTTGTTTGTTTGTTTGTTTGTTTGTTTGTTTGTTTGTTTGTTTGTTTGTTTGTTTGTTTGTTTGTTTGTTTGTTTGTTTGTTTGTTTGTTTGTTTGTTTGTTTGTTTGTTTGTTTGTTTGTTTGTTTGTTGTGGCCGTTCGTTCAGCGGTATCTAAGCGGTATCTAAGCTACAGGCTGCTCCTTCATAAAACACGTTATGCGACGAAAGCTGTAAAGCTGTTGCTCACACTTTTTGAGCTTCCAGTGGAAGTTAGTTTATATTTTCGAATGACTTTTAACATACCTGTCTCCATGGTTACCAATTCAGTTGCCATGGCAACCGTGTTATTGATGTGGAAATGGGCGAAAAGACCCACTCGGCGAAGCCGGGTGGGTTATCGAAAAGCCCTTACTTGAGGCGCACCCAATGGGTGCGCTAGTAGTATGAAATTAGCCGAATGACAGTATGGCGGCGCCATACCCCATTTGATTGAGCGCGACAGTGCGCTCAGATGGGGTCGCCGCGCCAGACAGCCGAATGATGACTAAAACCCCCTTTTTTTCTACTAAAATCGTGTCCTTTCTGACAGAGAGGGAAAGTACATAGGTAACCTGTTGATCGACAAGGTGACTGAAGACTATGCAGGGGATTACAAGTGCTGTACTCATAACTACGTAAACGGTAATAATTAACTTGCCAAACTAGACAGTCTAGTAGACTTCCGTTTGAACAAAACAATAATTAACAAAGCTTCGAACTCGAATTATCGGACCTCGTTTTATCGAAGTTTGACCCTGTAGTACATTGCTATGTTCTAACTCTCCCTTTGCATTTGTGTTTTGGGGGGCGGGGCGCACGAAGCACAGTCTAGCTAGGCCAATACATGCTGTACCCAGAGGGTGTTTGATCTTTTCTGATTTCTAAAGACCTTCCACCCTCAAAAAACCCCCGATTTTCATCATTTCCATGATCTTCAGGAGAGAAGTACCAGAGTTGTGTGACAATATCCCTGGCGGTGGAAGAGAGAGTTACAGTGGCACAGAACAGTGCTGACACTGACGATAGTCTCGTTATTGGGGATCAGGTGAGAAATAGAGAGTAGAGTTCTAGTTGGTGGGGAAATAGTGGGGATCTCGAGGTGGAAAAATAGTAGGGAACTTGGTGGAGAAATAAATAGGGTTCCTTTTGAATTTTGAAGGGGAAATGGATTGGATCTATTTGAACTGGAATCAAGTTGAATATTTCATCGAACAGAATGTTGAATTATTAACACGCTCCTCTCCCTGCTAGGTGTACGGTACAGAGGGTAAGCCCGTTACGGCTTCTTGTAAAGCTACCGGCCTCCCTCGTCCATCCGTCACGCTGAACCAGACAAACTCCGGCTGTGGAACTGTCTCAACCATCACAACTTCTAATGATGTTCAGGTGAGATCATTGTAGACCGAATTATATAGGAATTAGGAAACGTAGTGAAGTCATGGGTGAAGTTAAACCGTATTGCGGCCGAATGAAATTGGGCTTGGTTCATTATAGTCATACCAAGAGAGAGAAAGAGAGAGATCATCTAGAAAACTGAAAATTTAACATCTCAAATACTTTTTTTCAGTTAACTGACTCAGTTGTAAGTCCTGCACCTAATAACTGTACACATTATTATCTCACTTTTCAATTCACAATATTGTAAGCACATTCTTATGCCTCATTAACCTTGTTGAGTTACTCAACAATACAACCGCAACATAGCCGTAGTTTCATATCCCCATGTCATCTGTCAGACATTGCGTCATGCTGACCACTTCTCATGTGCTCCCGCGACCAGAGCGAGGTGGTCCGGCATCGTGCAAACAGCAGTTCATATAAGTAACCCCGCTCTTTTTGTCAGAATAACGATTCAGTTGTAAGTCGCCACTTACTCTTCACTTATTTAGTTGCTCTTTTGGTCAACAAACTATAATGTGGCTAAAATATTTACAGATATTCTACTTTCAACTTCTTCAGTCACTCTAAAATATTTTGACTTCTCTAATACTGCCCAGCACTGGCTCCTAGGCGGAGGCCCGAACTTCCCACTTCAAGTCTTCCAGCACTATTTCTCTCCCATATATTCATCATAACATTGATTTCTAACATTTCCCCTCCCCCTCAGATAATCCAGATTGAATACGCCAACTCCTCCGCCAACTGTCAAACTGACGCCTTTAGCTGCTGTGGGTTTAATACTATTCAGGGGATACCACACTCAGATTGTCACACCATTTATGTTAGCTTCGGTAAGTTAATCGAGATGTTCTGAACATGTCCATCAAAACTCACCGACAAAATACAAATAATTTCCTCCGCCCAAATGTAGAAATACAGAGTTGAGATTTCGTAAACTTCTCTGCCCCCTAATTTTGATCCCCCACCTCATTCCTTCACCCGTAATTGCAAACTAAAATCACAAGAATCTAATTCCCTCCATTTCCAGTTGAGTTCCAAAAACCTCAAGACGTTCAAATAACCAACAAAGGAACACTAGCCCAAAGTGACCAGTCTCTAGTTGGCACTAAAGAGTCCCTGGTGTTGGAATGCAGTGCCAAGAGTTTCCCCGAGAGTGTTCTAACATGGCAATACAAAAAGAGTGATTCGGACGAAGGTTATGCGTCTCTTGATTCATCGAGTTTTTCTCAGGATACTACCCTAGCAAAAGGTAAACTGAAACAATGCAAATTTACAATTTACATGTATGTACTTAATTTTACACTGAATTTTACATGTAATAGTTTGATCTACCGGATCCTCACAGACAATGTGAGCCACACAAGTTACAAAGCTAACCGAGTTTTTTACCACCCTCCCTCTCCTTCTAGGTGAAACTACAAGCACACTGGCATCTAAAGGGTTTGCTGGTGACTACTTTTCAAGTAACAAGTATGATTTCAAATGTACAGCTACCAACGCCCAGGGCGACTCCAGCTCTGCTGACTTGTCCATAGAGATAACTGAGGGTGAGTGTACTAATTACAAGTTACCTCAAACTTTTTGAAGTTTTTTTAGAGCTATAGCCTTTTCATTTTTCAAACCGTATATTCATCTATTGGACCCATTGGGTCACCGTCACCCAAGTTCCGGAAACATCGCTGATGTACATCCACCGACACCTTGACTTAACAACAGACACATCAATATTTGACCCCCTCTCCACACACAGATACAAGCCAGCAAGTGTCCTCTGAAGTTTACCTAAGCGTTGGAGTTATCGTGTTCATCGGAGCTATTATTGCTGTTGTTGCAATGTACATCTACCTCATTATCTGTGAGTATTGCTAATTAGTTAGTAATTAGTTGGTAATTAGTTACTATGTGATTAGTTGCTAATCTGTTGTCCTGAACTTGACCAGAGCTATAACATAGAAGCTGAGTCTAACCATTTTTCTCCCCTTTACAGCAACAGGAAAGATTCCCACTTCAATTCTTCCAGCACTATTTCTCTCCCATATATTCATCATAACATTGATTTCTAACATTTTCCCCTCCCCCTCAGATAATCCAGATTGAGTATGCCAACTCCTCAGCTAACTGTCAAACTGACGCCTTTAGCTGTTGTGGGTTTAATACTATCCAGGGGATACCACACTCAGATTGCCATACCATTTATGTTAGCTTTGGTAAGTGTGTGTACATCGAGATGTTCTGAACATGTTCAAAATCTAAATGTAAATTGACTAATCATCAAAATACAAATCATTTCCTCCGCCTTTCTCAAAATGAAGAAAAAAAAGTTGAGAGTCATCTTATCTGCCCTTCATGGCGTTGATCCCCCACCTCGTTCCCTCACTAAATCACAAAAATCTAACTCCTTCAAATTTCCAGTTGAGTTCCAAAAACCACAAGACGTCCAGATAACCAACAAAGGAACCCTAGCCCAAAGTGACCAGTCTCTAGTTGGCACTAAAGAGTCCCTGGTACTGGAATGCAGTGCAAAGAGTTTTCCCGAGAGTGTTCTAACATGGCAATATAAAAAGAGTGATTCGGATGAGGGGTATGCGTCACTTGATTCATCGAGTTTCTCTCAGGATACTACCCTAGCAAAAGGTACACACTGAATTCCACATGTAATAGATCAGGAACCGACCGAATCAGGAAATACCGGTCCCTGATTGGCTGATAAACAGTCGCGTGACCTAAATAACGAGATCTGATTGGTGTTTACTCGTGTTGGTCGGTTCCTGTAATAGTTTGATCTGCCGAACCCTAACAGCCACACAAGTAACAAAGCTAGTTTGACGCTATTGTCCCCCTCAATTTCCCTATTCTCTTTCGGTATTATTGAGACTGTTTCTTAATTTCACCAAGTTTCACGTTTTCACCATCCCTCTCCCCAGGTGAAACTACAAGCACACTGGCATCTAAAGGGTTTGCTGGTGACTACTTTTCAAGTAACAAGTATGACTTCAAATGTACAGCTACCAACGCTCAGGGCGACTCCAGCTCCGCTGACCTGTCCATAGAGATTACTGAGGGTAAGTTAATTACTAGACAAATTCCCTCAAACTTTTGGAAGTTTTTTAGAGCTGTAGCCTATTCCTTTTCAACTAAAAACCCTATATTCTTCTAATTGACCCAAGTTCCGGAAACAATTCTGATGTCCATCCATGGCCATAGACACCTTGTTTGTTAAGTGTAACAACAGACACCTCAATATTTGACCCCCTCTCCACACACAGATACAAGCCAGCAAGTTTCCTCTGAGGTCTACCTAAGTGTTGGAGTTATCGTGTTCATCGGAGCTATTATTGCTGTTGTTGCCATGTACATCTACCTCATTATCTGTGAGTACTAATTAGTTGTTAATTGGATAGTAATTAGTTAGTAATTGGTTACCAAATAGTTACTAAATAGTAATTAGTAACACTTACTAATCTGGTGTCCTAAACATGATCAGAGCTAGATAGAAGCTGAGTCTAACCATTTTTCTCCCCTTTACAGCAACAGGAAAGAAGAAGAGGGGGGATCTGGGTCCATTTGGGTGGTTAGTTTGTGGGTGTTGTGAACCCACTGAACAAGCTACAGGTACGTGCCCGGGCATGCCAAACACCTCTCTTTGGCCCCTGTTTTCTTTAGTGGCTAGCTTTGAATTGTACACACTCTGTGGGGCAATACAAAGCTAGTTACAACCCAAAACATCCCTATACCTAGTACCTACTCGCCCCCAAGCCCCATCTTTCTCTTTCTGCCCCTTTTTCTCACAATTCATACCACCAGCGTCATGCATTTCTTCTGCACTTTTGCCTTTTAGCCTGTAATTTAGAGCTATTGAACACTCAACTGTTTAGTTTAAAAATAAAGTTATATGATAATCTAATTGGATTTTACAATACCTTCTAGTTAGTCAGATATTATCCTCTATTAGCACAAATTTGTTTATCATTTAAATGCAAATTACCAAAAATTTAAAACAAAATCTCGCTCATTAAATTGATAATTATTATCAACTTAATTTATTACATCGTGTTTCATTTGTTATTGCTATTGCTCGTTAAATCGTTTAGTTTTCAGTTATCAGTGCTTTTTGTTACATACTTAATTTGATCCAGAAAGAGATCTCTGTAGATTTTAATATATTTAATTTTCTGCCTCTGTACAGTCGGACCCCGATTTAGTGACCCCCGATTTAGTGACAGGATAAATTTCCCCCGATATAAGAAATTAACGGTGAGACAGGATAAATTTCCCCCGATATAGGAAATTAACGGTATTTGACCCCGAATGCCCACCCCGATTTAGTGACCAAAACCCTTTCCCCCGAGGATGTCACTAAATCGGGGTCCGTCTGTACCACCATTTACCGCTCGACGATTAGATGGCTCCATATTCAGTTTTTGATACCGCGTTATCACATAGCTATTAGTTAATAGTTATGTAGCCGACGCTTCACGGCTCTCGCTTCCATTCACCCCTCTCAGCTTCCCACAGTATCCATCAACATACCCGGGCACTCCTTTCCTCTTTCTCACTCCCCTGGAGATCTCCTTTGATCCCCTCGACATCTCCCTACTACAAAGGGGAGGAGCTAGAAGATGGCCCTTCCTTATCAACACCATACTTCATAGTTCATTCTTTTCTCTTTTCTACTGTATCTCTATATCTT
This sequence comes from Pleurobrachia bachei, assembly GCA_000695325.1. Classification (NCBI taxonomy): domain Eukaryota; kingdom Metazoa; phylum Ctenophora; class Tentaculata; order Cydippida; family Pleurobrachiidae; genus Pleurobrachia; species Pleurobrachia bachei. Next base: position 6,972 of record AVPN01001699.1, on the reverse strand, counting down.
TGTCAATGTCTATCATCTCTATCCCCCTCCTTTTCCTTTTCCCTATCTCCCTCCTCTCTCTTCCTCTCCCTGTCTCTCTCCATCCTCTACTCTCCTCCTCTCCTTCCATCCCTGCACTCAAACACCCTCTTGTATCCTGAGTTTGACTACTCAACCACCACCCTTTCTATCCCCCTCCTTCCTTCATCTCCTCTCCTAGATACAATCCATCCTCTCTATCCCCCTCCTCCCCTCTCCTCTCTATGTAACGCCACCCTCCCAGATACACCCCACCCAGAGTTCGACTACAAGCTCCTCAACCACCACCTAACTCTGGAGAAAGTGGCGACCAACTCCTTCAACGTGCCAATGTACTCCCACCCCCGACTAGTATCCGTGGAGCCAGAACATACCTTCAACAGAGCACCAGTTTACCGAGAATTAGAACAATTGACCCTGCAGACAAACTCCATGACTAAATATGAGCAGTTATTCTGAGATAAAGGGAGAGAGGTATTGATGTCAGATGTGCGTGGGGCTGACCCAGGAACTGACAGAATCAGGAAATACTGGTCCCTGATTGGCTGATAACCAGTCACGTGACCTAAATAGCGAGTTCTGATTGGTTATTGTTTCGGTCGGTTCCTGGAACTTGGTCAGCTACATCGCACTGACAGATATATTGAGCTCGAGTCTCGAAAAAGTGATGACAATGAATTTGCAGTAGTGCAGCTGTCCCGAGCTCTGCGTGAGAGAGAGAGAGATGTTACCGAAAGACTGATAGAGAGAGATAAGGAGACCGGCGGGAGAGAGAAAAGGAGAGCAGCGGGAGAGTGTGTTGTTATATTTCAGAGTCATGATATGAATTTGGGGAGCAGCTTCTATTCAGACTCTGTCTAGCGTCGCCGACCCCATCTGAGCGCAATTTCAGAATCAAATTGGGGTCTGGCGCCGCCAGAAAGTAAAGCCCCTAGTTCGCATTGACTACTTTGAGCATTGTGGATTGAAGTACAGCAGGTGAAAAGATGGGATATTTATTCAGGAGTGATATATATCAGTGTTTGTGTGTGAACGTGTGTGTGACTGTGTGTGTGTGTACGTTTGTCAAATAGGTTCAGACAGTTTTGCAGTGCTCCAAGGATACCATATTGTTTGTGCCCCTGGAGTCTGGACCATGTACTGTTTCAGTTTGTGACGCGCGTCATGTTTATGTAACGTCATCATGTTGTGTGTGTGACGTCATATGTGTGCCTGCTCCCCATGAACCATGTTTGTGTGTTGTGACGCTTTCTCAGGGCGAGAAAGAAAGAGTGAATCAGAGACAAAGACTCTCAGTTCAGTGTGTAGATTATAAAGCATGCTCGCCTAGTGTTTATAGAGCACCCCGTTCCTTTCGACATAATATAATTATATTATAGAATTCTAGAGATATATCTTGTACAAACACCAGTTTGACACCAGATTTATTATAAAAACTGACTGATGCAGAGAGAACATAATTACGGATACGTTTAGGAAATTTGTATTTTTTGTAAGACTGTTAGGAGCTTATATTCAATACTAAATCGACTAAAATTCAAAGGTTTATACAAGCTGCCCTGTCTTGTGAAGTAGTTTTGCGTGAGGACTCACGCGTGAGCAATGAAGCTGACGCGTGAGATAAGAAAGGCATGCGATTGAGAGAGAGAGCGCAATGAGAGAACAGTATTGTTTTAACTTTGCCATTTATTTATTTTGATATTTAATTCTTAACTAAACTTTGAAAATATTTCCTTTGTTCAAAAACTCAATTTGGTGCTCGGCCCAAAAGTAAATTGTATATCTACAGCATGGGTATCTGGCATAATATGAAGCAATAAACTATACAATATGCATGATACAGCCCTCTTCTTTCATTTTTACAGTGTAATTACACACCTTTGCCGAGCACCAACTTGACATAATGACAGGCATATCATCTGTCAGGCCAATGCTTTGGTAACATAGACACCTGGTGCGTTCCCCACACACACCAGGTGTCTATGCCGCCAAGCCAATGCTCTGACCAGTGACCACAGTTCTCGCGTGCAAAACAGAAAGAAATGAGAATAGGATCAAGTCCCTGTTAATTCTCATTTCTTTCAAATACGCAGAGTACGCTTGGTCAGAGGACAGAGCTGAGATAGAACATTGATCTGGCAGCAATCTGTCAGAGCATTGGCCTGACCCTATTCTGTGGTGAGCAGGGTATACTAGCTGTTGAAACACATCTTACTGACAGTAGCTAAATATTGCAGTGCTGCTCCAAGACCATTATATATTTTGAGACTTGTTTAAAGATCCCATCTCTTTGATCCATACCGCCTAAATAGTTCAAATCACAATTAAAATACCAGGACCATTAAATAACCAATTTATTAATTCTCTCCTTTAGTCAACTGGGGGGGGG
>AVPN01001698.1:6824-19585 GCA_000695325.1 Pleurobrachia bachei | reverse complement strand
AAGACTTTACTTTACTATGTTGCTGCACTTGTCTGTCTGAGTAAGTGATCCTTGTTAGCCCACTACGTCAGAAGCTTTACTAGCCCCCTTAGCACACACGCCTAGGAGACCAGCCCTGGTTTAGTACTCGTAATAATAATATGCATTATGCTCACATATATCACGTGGTATAAAATGCACGTGCTTGGTGATTGGATCACATGACCGTGCACGTGCAAGAATACAAGTTGCACGTGCTGATATGAAATCTATACCACGTGACACATTATATGCAATTGCCGGTCATGATTTGCTTAGTGCATTTGTTCTATATTCGGCCATGACGAATTGCTGGCGGCAATTCGGCAATTTGTTTTTCACAAAGAGCAATCCCTCTAAATATATCAACTATCAGGGCCTATGTATGAGGTGAATACTGTTCAGCAACTTTTCATGCCATCTTAAAAACATCATCAAACAATATTTGGGTTTTACTAAAATTAAAAAGTAAATCAAACATTGTACTGCACATGTATAAACAACACACTTCACTCAGTGACCGTTTGATCCTGCAAACAAAAAACGGATGACTCTTCTTTATCAAGGCCAAAGAAATCTTTAAATATTTGCTCAGACACTCTAAAAAAAGTATGAAGAATTTAGTCAAATTTATCCGGATAGAAACTCTGAAAGCTGAACAATCTGAGAGTCTAAAGGGGGATGCCAAAATACTTCACATGTACAAATATTGTATACACATTCGGTCAAATTCAAGTCTATGAAAACAACGATTCATACTGTGAACTGTCAAATATTGATCATATCTACGATCGTCCTACCCTACCAATCACCCCCAAATCTGGAATTCTCTGTGAGTTAAGGCACCCTAACAGGGTCCTTTCAAAACACTCTAATCTAAAAGTCTCTAATGTCTCCTTAGTGTCCCCTAAGCGACCTGACCCAGGCCATATTGTTCTTTGCATCTGGTCCTGCCAGTACTCTCGAATCTTGCAGTATGGGTATGCCAGGAGTGATCGCCAGCATTCCTTTCTCCGATCTAAGAGGGGAATGTGCTCAATAAATAATTTAGAAATGAGAGGACAGTTTGGCCATTACTATATCTGGTAAGATGTTTGTGCTCCTTTATAAAACTTTTTACCGTTCATGCGAGATGTAAGGTTTCTCAGTGGGAGTGTAAGCTGTGTCAGTTTCCACCGCTGTTTCTGTCCTGTAAATCTCTGAGGCTGATGCTGATGTTCGTCCATCTGGTGAAAGTAAAGAGGGGATTCAGTATGGCTAATAAGGATTGAAATCACGCTACTAAACTAAGGTTGTAATCAGTCTAGGAAGCATGTTTTATTCAGGGTCCAACATACCTATTTCTCGTTCCTCTGAGACCCTAGATTTGTTGTCAGTGACAAAGTCAGTAAGTGAGATTCCAGGGTCAGTATCTGTTCCTGGAGATCCATAAAGGTGGTACTTGCCCTTTTCTACCTTGCTGGGCACCTGATGTGAAGTTATTGTAATTTCAACGACTATTCCTGGTGGTGACTCTAGGTATTAATACTACAAATCTTTAGTTTACTGAGTAAATTAAATGTTGTAATATTACCATCATCTTTTGGAAGAGAAGTCGTTTTGATTTGTTGGCCACCACCCTGTTGGTTCCCTGCCATCGTGGCCTGTTGCCAGCCCGAACTGTACCCTTCTTTGAGGAACATCTCAACCTCTAGCGGGGGAGAGAGAATGGGGGTGTTAAATCAGCATTTGTAGTTCATAGTTGGGAGAGAATTGGTGTTAAATCAGCTGTTGCTCTTAGTGGGGGAGAGAATGGGCTGCTACTATTTATAGTGTGAAACAGAATGGTTACGCTACTTTATAATAACCTTGTCCCAGGAGACGGGAGACTGGAAGGGGGATCGTCTCATTGATGCGTACTCATCAGTAGTGTCGTTCCTAACACTGGCAACAGAATCAAGAGACACGTTGTTGGATGATGTTGTTACCCTACAGGGGTAGAGAGAGTCAGTAATAGTAACAGATAAGGCATCATAATGATATTGATTCAGTAGCTATGGTAACCTAATTCACTCACAGTGTGACATCCTTCCTCTTGATCGGTACTATCTTGTCCCCCATATTCACCCTGTAACTATCAGTTTCAGTATCCAGTACCACTCGGTAGGCAGGCAGGTGCATAGTGATTCCATTATACCGAACCTTGTAGATCTCCGACTCCCTAGAAGATATTGTTTAGTGAGAATAGCGGTAAAGAGGGTCACTGAGGCGATATAACCAAGCATCTTCAACTGTGCTTGGTTACAAAGTCACCAATTGAGCTAGCGCAGAGGGGGAATTTCATTACCAACAACTATTCTGGGTTAGCTGGAGATCGGTGTTGACCCTGGATCTTACCTGACTTTATTGTTTCCTGTTTCAGGTTCCTCAACATGTCCCTCTCCGTCTGACTCAATAGTGGGGAACTTCCCTTTGGGCCTCTCTGGTATATTCTTCTCGGTACTAGCTCTCCCCTTGGGTTTCTCAGAGGTGGCCCTCTCAGTACCAACCCTGCTCACTGACTGGGGTTTTGGGGTCCTTCCTGACCTCTGTGAAATAGTCCTCATCTCACGTACCACTGGGATCGGCTGCTTCTATTGGGGGTCGTGGGAGTTAAGTGGGGGATTATAAAAACTGAAAGTGTTTATTGATTTGGGTGTTTGCCAGATTATTACCTGAGCAACTGCAACAGGGCTCTGTTCTTCTTTATGTTCCTCTGGGATAATTGGTTGAAGGTTTTCAGCTGACAACTTGTAGATGACCCCATTAACCAGGACCATGAAAGTGTTAGGTACACTGGCATCTGGTTTGATGTTCTCTTTAGGGATAATAACACCCTCAGGTGTCAGGAACACCCTGTAATTATCAGGGATGATGGGAACAAGACCTCCCTCTCCATCCTCCTTCAATTGGAACACAAAGTTCTTGTGTATGGCCTGTCTGAGGTTACCCTCTAGTATTACTATTTTATACCCTGGCCTGTTGTCTGCCTCCTCTAGTTGACTCGCCTTGATGTTCATGTAGATTCCATTAACAAACACGTGGAAAGCATCCTTCTCCACTTCTTGTTCAGGAGATGATTCCTTGTCAGATCCTACCACAGGGGAGATCTGCTCATCTGTCAACCTCACACTCCGTCCATCAATCCTGGCTATGAAGGTCCCGGGACGTTTCTTGCTGGGTTTCAGATCTGTAATGGGGATGGTCCTCCACTTCCCACCCACCTGGATAGAAACCTGTTCGGCTGTCTCCACGGTGTAACTCTCCCTTCTGATCATGGAGGCCCGGTTAGAGGGAGGAGGAGGGTTGGATAGAGCCATCTCTTCTATCTTGGAGGTAACAGTATCCACTGTAGTGGCCCTAGTTGGAGGGAGTTGTACAGTATCTACTGTAGTGGCCCTAGTTGGAGGGAGTTGCACAGTGGCTGCTACAGGCTGCTGTACCACTGGTGGAGGGGGAGCGGTGTAGGTAGGTTGTTTAGCAACTTGAGGTGTTGCTGTGTAGGTAGGTTGTTGCTTAGCAACAGGTGGTGGTGCAGTGTAGGTAGGTTGCTGCCTAGGAGGGGCTATGTTATAACTAGAGGGTGGAGGTACCATTGCAGGGGTGTTATAGTTGGCAGCATACCCATTTCCAGGGCTGGCTAGCTGAGAAGGTACAGCGGGGTTACCAAATTGTGTCCCATAGCTGTCCGGGAGTACATTAACCGCGCTCACGCTGTACACTGTACCGTGTAGTGAGACATTGTAGTACCCTGGTTTGTCTCTACTAGCAACCACAGAACTCAGGGGTAGTTTCACCCACGTGTTGTTGATCTTCACATTGTACATGGGTCCAACTGGAGCTGCTGCTGCTGTGTAGGGGTTGTAGGGTAATTGGGGAGGGGCACCGGGGGATCCTCGTGATAGAATGTTTGGTGTTAAATCCTCCTCTGTGTCAGTGGCTCTATCCACGTTCCTTATCTCACTAGAGTGAAGGACGAAGAGTTTGTTTTGATAAAGGAGTCGATAGTAGCCCGCCTTGCTTCTCATAGGTTTCAACGCATCACCAGGCACTATAACGGGCTCCCCTTCAATCACAACCTCATACGAGGGCTGCTGAGCCATGTTACTATAAGACACTGGAAAGAAGGGAAATACTGTGATGGGGTGACAGCTACTTCAAATTGTCAAAAGCATGTAAAATACAAAACGAATGAATTGGAATAGCCTAAAACCCTAAAGATAAACCTAACCGCTACAATTATATGAATTATGAATTATGAAATGATAGTAGCTGCCCACTAGACACACTAAATTACACAGACAAACAGGGATAGTAAAGTGAGAGAGAGAGGGGCTAGGAAGAGGGGTTACAGATTTTGTGTCAGCAAAACACTGCAGCACTTGAGTGTCTGTGAGAGTGAGAAAACAGAGATAGCGAGAAGAGAGACAGGGGGATGGTGGAAAAATACATATATGTGATCATGGGTGTCAATCAACCACAACTGACAGAGACAGGGATAGAGACAGAGAGAGGGGGACAGAGGCAGGGTAGGGACAGAGAGGCACTGACAGGATAGAGAGAGAGAGAGAAAGAGAACAACAGCAGGGATAGAGAGGGATAGAGACATGAATAATAGTAGGGTAGTCGTATATTACTATCGTGATAGGTACGTATATAAGCTGCGGGGTATTTTTACCCCCCACAGCTGGCCATACTGTGAAATGCCAGTATTTAGCGCGGGAAACAGGAAATGAGAAGGAATGCTTTTATTGTAGACAATTTATTATGTGGATTATACGTTCAGGGGAATACTGTGTTGTGGTGACGTAATAATAACATGACATAACCCGAGACTTCATGATTTAGATAACATGTTTCTGTGTTGTTTGATCTCTGTAAAACTCCCCCACACACATCTAATATTCGGAACATGTTCTGTCCTTTGACACGTCCCCCCGCTGCATGTTTTGGTCCGGGTATGAATGGGATATCACGGTCATTCACCTGGGTACCGGGTAGCACCTTATGAGAGAGGGGGTAATTTCCGAGTTCACACGTCCTACCATTAGTTGGATAATGTGTTCCTGGTACCTGACAAACAGAGAAATATGACCGCTGTAGAAACTTTATTGAAAATCAGAATATATTGGTAAATTTAAAAGTTCAAAATCCTTTGCCCTAAAAACATTTGGCAACTTCTTAATGTCTATTACTCGTATCCCTCTACCATTACTAACTAACCCTAGCCCCTTGTTGAGTGTTACCCATGCCCACTAACCCCCTGTCCCCCAGGATCCCGTATGGAAGCTGACACCCCGGCACCCAGCCCTGAACCGGAGTTGAACGTGTTCCGAGTGTTGCCGGTCACTGCTCATCTTATCGTGGCCGCAGAGGATATACCACCAGACTGGAGGCTGTTAGAGATAGCTGGGAAAATACGGTAAGTTGTTTTGGGACTTTGGATTATTGGGGTTGACTCAGTTACCCCACTAGGGTCCCCAGGATGCTAGGGGTCGATAATTTAATGTGGGAGTAATTTTTAGATGAATTAGATCGAGCATAAAACATATTTTACCCAATGCCAAGAACAATATTTTTCAACACCCAATTCACACTTCTAGGCTAATCGATATGCACCAAACTTAAATTTCCTTTTATCCGAAAACTTTAATCGGATACCGCTATTTTAGAAGCACCAAAACTGTGTTGGATTAAACAGCCCCCTAAATTTGAGTCCCCTTGTTACCACTACAGCTCAGCTAACCCCCATATTCCCACATTCAGTTACCACTGGAAAGACCTGGCCCAGACATGTGGAATAGACGGAGAGAACATCACGGAAATAGACTCGGTAAGAATTATACTCCATCGTATATCCGACCATGTCTCGTTAATTATTCCAGGGTCCACCATTTCCTAGTCCAGGGAGGGGTGGCTGAGAGAAGTTTGGGCGGGTAAATTTGTGGTTAGATCTTTGCAGGAAATATTATAACGACCATCCAGGGGCCTGAGGGATGGATGGATTTATTAAGAGACTGGGGAAATTATTGAACAAAATTTCTTTTCGACAATTTCTAACTCCCTCCGTATTTCCAGGTGTATAGTGGGTGTCTTGCCAAGTCGATGCAGTGTCTGAAATGGTGGAAGAGGAGAATGGTAGGGAAGGCGAGTTATGAAGAACTGTCAAGGAGACTCCACCAGATCGACCAGCAAGAAGTTGCACGTGCTTACTGTAACATAAACGAACTCTGAGTTGCACGTGCTTACTGTAACATAAACGAACTCTGAGTTGCACGTGCTTACTGTAATATAAATGAACTCTGAGTTGCACGTGCTTACTGTAACATAAACGTACTCTGAGTTGCACGTGCTTACTGTAACATAAACGAACTCTGAGTTGCACGTGATTACTGTAACATAAACGAACTCTGAGTTGCACGTGCTTACTGTAACATAAACGAACTCTGAGTTGCACGTGTTTACTGTAACACAAACGAACTCTGAGTTGCACGTGCTTACTGTAACATAAACGAACTATGAGTTACACGTGCTTACTGTAACATAAACGAACTCTGAGTTGCACGTGCTAAGTTTGGTGTTTTGAATTGGCAGTAGAGTATTTTATATCATAATTATGTTTCGTAGTTTTTGTGTTATAACTGGGATATTTAATTGCTTTTAGTGTCTGTTCTACCAAGCTTCTTGGAGACATAAGAGGGTGCTTTTAGGGATTGTACGGTGTGTAAAACACGAATAGGTTCAGTTAATCCCCGACTACTTTATGTTTTACTGTAGAGCGTAGATGTAAATATGTTAATAGTAGATGTCAATATTCCGTGCCATTATTTTAGCGAAGCTGGTTTTTCATAGGAAACGAGTATAAAGTATTTAATCGTAGAAATATTTGTAGATTTCGTTCCGTTAGTATTAGTATATTGTAACTTATAATGTGTATTATGCTACATATTTTGAGCGTTACGCTCCATTCAATGAAACACGCTGTAATTTAATGTTTCCATGGTAACCATGATGTGATAAGGCAATTCACACTCACTGGTACAATACTGGATGTTTAGAAACTTTGTCTTTGTCTAACTATCAGGCAAACTGGCCAATCACACAAAGAGTTGTCATTTTGGAATCAAACTTGGCACCTATCATGTCAGAAAGTTTTGTCCATCTCCAACTTGCTGGGGTCGATCTGGACCGCTAGAAATAACTTAGGGCGATTGGAGGTGTGGTCTCCACACTTCTCTGCCACATGTATCACGTTACTTTTGGTTCTGCTTCTACGACGGCGGTCCTTTCTCTTGCATACTGCGAATAGGGTTAGATCAAATTGAGAAATGTGTGGGGTGCGCAACCGGCCGGTTTAGTCGAAAACTGGAAGCCCCAGTGTAACTTACCTATGCAGCACATTATGCAGGAGAGAAAGGAAAGGACAGTAGATACTGTTGCCAGAACTATCAGGACTGTGTTGCTCGTCAAAACTACCGGGGAGTGTAACATGTTGTTAGGAGACAGAACAAAGTATACATAGGACGGGGGTATTGTGGGCCGAATAATATTACATGGGTGCCAGGACCTTATCAGTAGTATTGGGCATAATTTAGATTGCTTTTTTATTCTGGCATGAAGTTGGGTTCTTTTGTAAATTACTTCTTTGTCTCGCCTACTAAAGGCATCGGTCGTTGGGTTTTAGGCTAGTTCTTACATTTCAAAATACCATCTAGAAAAGAGTCTTTGTCATCATCATCGATATCAGTATCATCATCATTTCCCTCATTGTGTTTTGTACATTTCGTCGATCCAGGTTTTAGAGTGGTGAATCCTTCTTTACATCGTTTGCACTCATCTTGACCTGATAGAAATGTCATTAGAACACCTGTCTCTGTACTGTATCTTGGTACAGCTGCACCGTCCAAACTTACCTTCTAGATCCTGATAGAACCCTGGTTCGCATTGCACACATCCCTCTGAACTTCCTGTAGTGTTCTGGAAAGTCCCCTTCTCACATAGTACACACTCCACCGCCCCTGCTCCTTCATAAAAACTTCCACTGTCACAAGGCACACACCCTGTTGCCCTTCTATTCGCTGAGCGGCCCCTGGTGGACACAATTCACACTGTTCCATCCCAGTTGAGTTAGAGAAGGAGCCGGGGCTACATTGTAGGCAGGCGGTAGAGCCATTATTGGGCTGGTAGGTTCCTATTGAGCATGGTTCACAAGGGGATCCCAGAGAGGGAGAGTAGTAGCCTTTAGGACAGGATCTACAGAATCCATCCACTACCTCTTCCCCTGGTGGGAAAGGTGGATGGTGGGGGGGGGGTATCAGTAGAATGCATGATCAATGTCAGCTCAAAGAAGTTTACACAAAGAGTTTTCTAGAGGAGATTCTCTAATCTCCGCTATCTTGAACTAGATCAAGATGTCGTTATGATTGTTCCTAGCAAAGGTGGGTCCTACCTGCTGTACAGTTTGGGCAGTTAATGGCCCCTGGTTCAGTATTCCAAGTACCACACGGTAAGCACTGGGTCTGGTAGTAGTCAGGTTGATATTCCCCTTCGCCACACACCTCACACTCTTTCATACCCTCCTCAGGCTGGACAGTTCCTGTATATAGAAACATGTCAGAAACCTAGTGCGATCCCCACAAATGTGTGTGGGGATCACACCAGGTGTCTATGTCACCAAATGTCAGACGTGATCACCAACCACACGTGTGTTGAGGTATTGAGACACTGCACTACCTAGCACTACCTACCAGGTTGACAGGGGTAACACTGTGTCAGGGCTGTTTCATTGGCAAAGTAGCCCACTTCACAGTCCAGACAGTTCTCAGCGGCCTCGTATGGGGTGTATGTGCCATAGGGACATTTAGAACACAGGACAGAACGACTGGATTGTGCCATCCATCCTGGTTCACAGGGGGTACACTCTGAAAATTTTAGTTACCATACCCGGGTTCTTTTTTGTAAGTTGGTCCCTAACTCATTGAATCTGACATGATCCCTTATACCTCTAATTACTATTCTTCTTTTACCTGTCTGTCTCTCCCTGTCCTGTGAGTATCCCGGTTGACAGTCTATACACTCCTTCCCCTCCACATAGGTCCCTTTAGGACACACAGAGACACATTCATCTCTGGTCTTGTCATGAAATAGACCAAGAGCACAAGACGGGGTGCTGGGCCAGTGCGGGGGTGGGGGGAATGTAAATTCTACAGTTATGAACCTTTCCAAATTGAAGGACGGGTCGGGAGTTCCACTGGATTCAGTTACCGCGCAAACATGGGTGTAGGTAACAAGCAGGACAACAGCTATGGGAGGGAATATTCCAATAATTTTAACTGTCAAGACGTGATGTTTAGAACAACAATCAATAGAACCATCCATGATATCTATACTCACCGAGTTTACAGATGAGAGAGATCATTGTTCAAAAAGGTCTCAGGCACTAAAGCGTCCTACATAATTGTGATGGCCCCCGTTGGATCAGGGGCGATCAGGGATTGAACGAGTGATCAAGGTGGAGTGAAAGAGCTGTGGCGGAAATGTGATAAGTATTCTGTATCTTATTCTCCCTGTTCTCTCTCTCTCCCCTCTCTCTCCCGATTGTAACGCAGCGGTATAAGTTCGAACAAAGGAAAGACGCTAGACTTTGGGGGAGTGGGGGATAAAAGAAGGCAAATTCTGGTATTAAATGTCTCTCTTTTAATTTATCACTTGACTTGATTAATGTCCATAATTTATTTTCTTTGTAAAATCACAATTATGAGTACAATTTATTATTATTCTACCAAAAAAAATCAACTTTGGGCTTGCATATATATTTTGTAAAGGAAGTTGAGCCCATACTACATTTCCTACCCAACTATAATTACACACCCATCATTACAAGTAATTTCCTACAACCCGGCTGTGTTGTAAACAAGATGTGTCTCAGTCTGTTGGGGCATCGCTCAGTTTCACACAGCAGATTACCATGCAGAACCGGAGGCAGCAAACCATTATCATGTTCTTTACCTGGGGGATAGAGGTGGTTAAATGGGGGAGAGTCTGGGACAGAGAGGGTGGTGTTCATGTTGGGAGGTTGATCAGGAGATGAAGTTGGACCACAATAATCTGAGGAATCGACCTGTGATTAATAAGACCCTCACCTGTTCTTTAGTGTCAGTTTTATGAGCTTTACCACTGTCAGGTGATTGGATGTTGAAATTCGAATCAACTCTGTACCTGAAAACAAATGATTAAAATTATATGGTTGGATCAGTTAAATAACTAAAATGCCTCAGTCGGCACTTATTTATTTGACGCTCTGTGCGTCACCTCCTTCCTCTCCCATTATCCTCTTATCGCACAACTGAGCAGCAGTGTAATTTGAAGAGACAATGCCTCGATATCAGTACAGGGTAGGGATAGAGAGGGCAGTGTCAAACCGATAACGCTCGTCAGTCAAGGACACAGCGAGCCTAGAAGTCCTAACAAATCATTCAGGGGTATGACCAAAAATGGGATACTAAACCTACCTTGTCTCACCCCTTGTTACTCAACAATGCTTACCCAAATGGTAGAGCGAGGCTTTGATGTAGAAAATGTTCCAGAAATCCACTTCTCTGTGACCCCTTGGTTCGAATTAAAATCAACGTTTTCTGTCTGTTCATCTCCCTCATTCTGGGAAACAGAAGCTGTTACTTCATGGAAATAAGAAATAAGAAGCTATGCTCAGAACAGCTGCTGCTATTTGACCTCCTTAAATTCTCACATACCGTATTTTGTTGAGGCAGATACGACGTTTTGGAAGGTTAGCAGGTATACAAAGGATATGTCCATCCTGCTCTGCGCTCACATTTACTGGCGTGTATATCTCGTCCAGCACCTGCAACACAAGGGGGGTGGTGTGGGGGCTGTCTCAATGGTGTGACAGTTGATAAGATCTTTAGTTGACATGCTCAAACTTTTGTTAATGAAGGAGCATAGGAAAAGTTTTATGAAGGAGCACTATAAGATGTACCGTTATTGGGTCTTCGTTCCCAATGTACTCTTCCCAGTGCTGTTTCAGTGTTTTCTTCGTGTATGTCAGGATAGATCCTCTCTTCAAGTAGTTGTGTGATGTTTTCTGGGGGGAGGGAGTGGTATTAGATAAGTGTTAGATAGTTAGGAGAACAGGGTAAAATATTAGGCCCTATTCCAATATCGCAGCATCATCACCTTATCTCCCTTTTCTCCCTCACTGTGTTGATCAGAGGAGCCCCGATTCACCATGGTGCCCTCCTCCTGGTCACTGCCCGACGTGCTGTACTGGTCTTTTGATTGGTCCAGGATGGCCGTGGCGGAGGGGGGATGGGGACTGCCTCCCGCCATCAGTAACCACCGCTTATAAAGGTACTGATGGTAGACTTGCATGATGTTGTGGAAGTGACAAAAAACACAAAATATGCACAGAGGAGGAATAGATCTGCAGCTGAGTGCAGGGAGAGAGAGAGAGAGAGAGAGAGAGAGAGAGAGAGAGAGACAGAGAGACAGAGAGAGACAGAGAGAGACAGAGAGAGACAGAGAGAGTGGGGAGACAGAAATCACATAATAGTATTGTTGCAGCAGCTGTTAATAGATCACATATGTAAGAATCGTAGAGCACTTTCTAGGAAGTTAAGGGAGAGAGAGACGATCACTTAAGGGGAGCACTTGTCAGAAGACTCTTAAAGAGAGAGTAGTAAGAGAGAGTTGGAGAACTGCTGGAAATATCAAAGCAGGAACAACAGTGGAACTTTCTCAGAAGAGTCGGATCGTGACAGCAAATGGATTATGTGCAGATTATGCACATTTCCCAATACAATCATACAGCAATCAAATACCAATCATTGGTTTATCGACCATGATTAGTAGGCAGACGTGTGATTGTGTGAACCTAAATACCTAAATGTATTGGAGAATGGGGTAGAAGCGGAAATATATGGGTGAGAAGATCAGGCTAAAGAAAAGGGAACGAAGAAAAGAGAGAAGGAGAGAGATTATAATCCAAGCTTAGCGCGGATATTAACAGTTTGGACCTTCCTCTTCCATCTACCAATCAAAAGGGAGAACGGTGCCCCTTCAGCCAATGAGAAGACAGGAGGAGTGGTCACGTGACTTAAGCCTGGGAATAGTTTATCTGTTCGAAAGTGAGGTGCCAACACTGGGCCCGGGGCAGCAATTCAAGGAAATGCAGATCGAAACTGCACTGCAGAGAGATGGTATCATTGGAGCAGTAATGCCCCCCCTCCCTCCCTAAGTATTATCATGGGGGCAGTAGATCCCTCGATAGGCCGATACATGTATCATGGAGGTATATTGCGGTTGAGAAGATCAGGCAGAAGAGGGGGGAGGAAGGGGGGCACGTTGGTTGGTTCTGACGGGACGAACGATTTGTCTACTCATAAACAGAGTCAATATATGTGCCCCTAATGATTTCCCCTGTACTACTGCATGCATACTATAATAGGGGACCCACTTAGGAAGCTATAGTAGAGTCGATAAGAACACTCACCTCCTCCGATTTCAGTAAAACTTCTCACATGCTAAAATATGATAATGGAGGTACAAATACCGCTTATTTTAGGTCCGAATAATTTTTGGTTCGTTAATTACCGCTAATTGAAAAACGCCAAAAAATGGCCTTAAATCGCCCTTAAGATGGTTTTGAGATTTTGGAGTTGGAATTCCAGACTTCGTACAGGTGTCCGCTAGGATGCCAACATGCACCA
>AVPN01001697.1:3126-16529 GCA_000695325.1 Pleurobrachia bachei | reverse complement strand
GGAGGTTCACTCCTGATCGCTTCATTTGGAGGTAACATCTCAATTTCATCATCATTTGGAGTTACCATGACGTCATCATCATTTGGTGTTACCATGACAACCTCGTCATCATCACTACTAGTGGTAACCATGGCAACAGGGGTAACTATGGCAACATCTTCTTCCAAGATTTCCACATTTGGCACCATTGCCGTGACGACCTCCCGTGTTTCTCGCTCCGATACGAGGACATGTTTTTGTACCATGTCCTCTATTTGGCCTCGTACCTCTACCACTCCATCAGTAACATCGTCAATAACAACAGAGGCATCCAACATCATCGGTCTAGGTAGTGGGTGTCATGTCAAGATCAGGGTCTGTTAAATAGTAGTGGGTCTCTTTGATAGTGGGTCTTATGTCAAGAGGAGTGTCTGTTCGTTCTATAACAATATAGGACATAATATTATGTTGGATATATACAGTATAGTCGGACCCCGATTTACCGGGATCCTCGGGGGAAGCCATTTTGCCCGGTAAATCGGGGTGCCCGGTATATCGGGGTAGAGCATATTTGACCCATAAATCCTACTTTTGTCAAAAATTCTATACCAAGACACCTCTAACTGTATAGTATACATTTATTGATGACAATATGATCATTGCTTCTGTCATTAGAAATAGAAAATTTAAAAATTAAAAAAAATGTAAAAACTTTTTCTGTAAAAACTTTTTTCCGACCGATAAAATTTAAAAATTCAAAAAAAATTGTAAAAACTTTTTCTAAGGTAAGCCGAGTCCGAATCGTGTTTCGAATCGGGGCATCTTATCATGTGTCTGCCGCTAATTAGACGTTTCGAAACGAACCGATACGTGATACCATGCCGAATCTGGGCACCCTAAGCGGTTGAGGAAGTAGGTGTCAATGTAACAAAATAAATTTTTCTCTAAAAATTTACGGGGAGCATCGATCAAAGTATCGACAATGAGTCTGTAAAATTTTGCAAAAAATGTTATGAAATTTTTCCAAGGTATATCAGCCGCCTTCGAATCGTGTTTCGAATCGGTGCATCTTTCGCATGTCCTGCTGCTAATTAGACGGTTCGAAACGAACCGATACGTGATCCCCATTAGACCTAGCGAATTGCAAATGCAAGTTTACCAACCAGCCAAACTTCGACAATTTTCACAAAAAAAATGGGTGAAAGAATCCTCCCGGTAAATCGGGGTTCCGGTAAATCGGGGCCCGGTAAATCGGGGTCCGACTGTATAACAGTTATTGGGGATGTTTTTACTTGATTGGCCTTTTCTCCTTTTTTTTAAAACGTTTAACCATTTCCAGATGAGTTAGCGAACTACCTACAAGTTCACGGTGGAAATGACAACGCATTTACAACACAAACCCATACCAACTTCTACTTTTATGTGAACTCTCGGAACATCGCCCATGGAGTGAAAATCTTTGCGTCTGCCTTCAAACGCCCACTTTTTAATCCTGAGGTAGGTCAGATTTGTCTGCAAATCCAATTGGACTAGTGATGTCTCACAAGTAGCATTCGAATTGTTAAAACAACCCTATATTCATAGAATGTATGTAAATGATCCAATATTTGGCACTTAACACCGTCGAAGTAGGCAATGATATAGCTGTCTGCTGCTACTACTACCCAAGCAATATAATCATCACACCTTTTACAGCTACATGTTGCAACATTATTGCATCAGCAATGTAATATCGTGATATGCCTACCTTAGCTTTAATATCTTAGGTTCTTGAGGGAGAAAAGCAAGCAATTCAGAACGAGTTGGAAAAGGACATTCCCCAAACTGTTTGGAAGAAGTTTAGTGTGTTAAAGAAAACAGCAGATCCTGAGCATCCATTCTACAGGTGAAAAAAACTGCAATATTTAGATTCATTCTACAGATAGCTGAATGAGACCCTCGACTTACCGAGCCATTTTCGCCGGTAGAGAGTTGAAAAAGGTTGCAACTTATAAAGCACACGCTGCACACGTTTTTCAGTTATTGCTGGAATATATACATTGTGCTGTTATATTCTTCTTCTTTATTGCGGAACACTCTTTCCCTTCTTTCTAAACTTTGCTAATAATATGTTTTTGTAGTGCTGTTTTCTAAACGCTGCTAAGAAGTGTATCACTATTATCCTACAATACGCTGTCTTGCTGAACTTTATACCACATCACACATAAAGGTAACTGGAAGTTGGTGGATCTGAGGATTGCGGAATGTGGGGTGAAAACACCCTGTCCTGGATCCATTCCGATAAAGATACTATGTTTATTGTTTCAGGTTCAATGTTGGCACTAAAGAGATATTTGATAAAGCTGATTTTGTCAGAAAAATAAGATGGTTTTACGAAAAATACTACTCATCACACTTGGTACGTTTCTTTGTCTGGCTTTCTGTTCGTTTAGTGTTTTTCTACCATCTCCCTTTCCTCTCTCTCTCTTGATCTCCCTTTCACATTCCCCTCTTACTTTCTCTCTCCACCGTCTAGCTATCTCACTTTCTCTCTTTCAGATGAATCTAGTGCTACTGAGCAGCATGTCTCTTGAGGGACAGGAAGAACTTATCCGACAAGAGTTTGAAGGGATAAAACGAAGGAATTTCACCCAGCCCACTTTCTTTTCTAACCCCTACTCGGGAAGGTACAGAGAGACATGGATGCGCTTAGTTATGGGACTATGGTGTATCTTTTTGTTGTAGGCATGCTGTACCAAGCTACTGAATTCTATGTTATCTCTGTCAGGTATATCGGGCAGTACTCAGTCTACGAGAATGGGGCACTAACACAAGATATTGAGCTACTATTTCCCATAGGCAACACACCAAAGGTACCTCAATTCTTCTCCTCCCTTATAAGGACTACCACCCTCACTGTCATCATAGCTGAAGACGTGCAACAAAGTGTGCTCGAAAGCTTCTGTCAAATTTATTTGATTTAGTACCATTATATCGTTGTCTATTTTGTTATTGCAAATTCGATTTTTTTTTCATCGTGTTTACAGCTCTTGTAGACACTTGAGGTGTCAGCAGTGCTGACTCAGCACTCAGCACTTTCTTTTTGACTTACACGTTTTCTAAGACGACTGAAAACTTCATTTGATTATCCAACTAAATTTTAAAATGTATCGGGCTAAGTTTTAACGAACTATGATATTGTAGGCTCCCAATGAAGGGTCGGTATAAACCCCTACCTCAACTCAATGGAGATGATCTGGACAACGTATTCCACAAGCGGAACAAGCGGACAAACCGGTCGTCGCGTTGGAAGTTCTGTTACGCATGCTCACTTTTAGTGTTGCTATTCCTCGCGGCGGGAGCAGGGGTTTATGTGAAACGGAATATGTTTCAGACTGATGTCATAAAACCGAAATATGATAGGAAAACTTATAAGGTTAGAACCGTTTATAAATATTGTTAGTCAAACACTTTTATCTTCTAATTTCTGCATTTCAAACTCGTACGTATTTTACAGGCGTTTACATTGGAAAATGGGTTGAAAGTTTTGCTTATCCACGATAAGCTGACGATTTTATCAGGGCTTGGATTAGACGTCGGGGTAAGACTCATTCACATTTCAGTAATCGCTGATTATTTTGGGTCGCTTCCCTCGTCAGTAATTCTGTTTCTCGGCCATTTCAACAAATGTTGTGCCAACGATTCCCTTCCTTTCTTGGCCTCTTACCCTTACCAGCAATATAATGGCAACTATTCTCTCAGGTCGGCTCCATGTCAGATACGGAAGCTGGCGAAGAGTTCCTTGGTCTTGCCCATTACACCGAACATGCTATCTATATGGGATCAGAAAACTTTCCAGGATACAGTAAGTTAGGATGATCGACCAATTCAAGAACTTTCTTAGCTTCCTTTGGTTTTATTCCTAGTTAGAGAGAAATAAGATATCTATTATCACAGTTAGTGGGGATGTTGTTCCTTGATTGGTTGTTTTAGATCCCATTTTTTAATTCTTTAAACATTTCAAATCTTTCCATTTTCCAGATGAGTTAGCGAACTACCTGCAAGTTCACGGTGGAAATGACAACGCATTTACCACCCAAACTCACACTAACTTCTACTTTTATGTTAACTCTCGGAACATCGCCCATGGCGTGAAGATATTCGCATCCGCATTCAAGAAACCACTTTTTAATCCTGAGGTTTGTTATGTTCTAACCCTCCGTGGCACGCAAAACACAATCTAGCTAGGCAACCTGAAGTAATTCAGAACTGTATGATTAGAGAATCCAAATATGGGTCAGATTAGTGAATAGTGATGCCCCACAGGCCACAAGTAGCATTCGAATTATTAAGTTGTCCCTAGATATTATTTGGTACTAGGCACTGTCTCAGTTGGTACTGTCTACAGTACCAACTTTGGCCCAATAAACAGCTGTCTACTGCTACTACCCAAGCAATATAATCATCACACCTTTTACAGCTCCATGTTGCAATATTATTATTACATCAGAGCTATGTTATATCGCGATATAATACGTGCCTTAGCTTTTATATATTAGGCTCATAATATGACATGCTAATATTAATATGTAATACTGACGACGTGGTCTTACTTCTTATTAAAAGACACCTTAAACCTTAAATCTTTTTAGGTTCTTGAGGGGGAAAAGCAAGCAATTCAAAATGAGCTGGAAAAGGACATACCGCAAACGGTATGGAAGAAGTTTAGTGTGTTAAAGAAAACAGCAGACCCTGAGCATCCGTTCTACAGGTACGAAAACAGCTGCAACATTTAAATTCATTTTCCAGGTAGCTGAGTTATATTTTAGACCCATGATTTATACCGAGCCATTTTCGCCGGTAGAGAGGCGAAAAAGGTTGCAACTTAGCACACGCTGTACTGCTGCAGTCAGTACACGCTTTTCAGTTTTTGCTGGAATAAACATTTATTGTGCAGTGTGCTATTATTATCTTCTTTTTTTACGAAACCCTCTTTCCTTTCTTTCTAAACTTTGCTAATAATATGTTTTTGTAGCTGTTTTCTAAACGCTGCTGAGAAGTTTATTACTATTTTCCTACAATATGCTGCCTTGCTGAGCTTTACACCACATCACATCTATACTAAAGGTAATTTAAATTTGGATCTGAGGATTGCGGGGGTTACAGCATCCTGCCCTCACTTTTTGGGGCTGGATCCAATCTACACACACCGATGAAGATAGTACATGCGTATTGCCAATCGTCAAACTACAGTTAAAACCAATATGAATCGGCTACTAAAATTATAAGTTGTTTAAAACTAGTTTATTGTTTCAGGTTCAATGTTGGCACTAAAGAGATATTCGATAAAGCGGATTTTGTCAGCAAAATAAGATGGTTTTACGAAAAATACTACTCCTCACACTTGGTACGTTCCTCTGTCTGTTCATCTAGTTTTTTTACCATCTCCCTTTCCTTTCTCCCTTGATCCCCCTATAACTATCACATTTCCTTTACTAACTCTCAACTTTCCCTTTCTAACTCTCACCTTCCTCTGTTCCAGATGAATCTGGTTCTTCTGAGCAGTATGTCTCTTGAAGGACAAGAAGAACTGATTCGACAAGAGTTCTCCGGGATAAAACGCAGGAATTTTACCCAACCCACTTTCTTTTCAAACCCCTACTCGGGAAGGTACAAATTAGCTGAAAAAGGACATTTTTAGTTCAAACCCATTTCGCAGGGCATAGGCAAGAAAAGGGAATAGGGATACGTTTAGTTGAAAGTGTATTTTTGTTGTTGTAGGCAGGCTGTACCAAGCTACCCAATTTAATTTAATTCGTATGATGTATGACAATATTTCAATACAATTTATCTCTGTGTTATCTCTGTCTTATCTCTGTCTTATCTCTCTGTTATCTCTGCCAGGTATATCGGGCAGTATTCTGTCTACGAGAATGGAGCCCTGACACAGGATATTGAGCTACTATTTCCCATAGGCAACACACCAAAGGTACCTCAATTTTTGTGGATTGATCTAACAATAACAACAATAAGGGATGAAGGATATTGGTTTCAGATTTTAGTAAATTAATCATCTCCCCCCTCCTCCTTCCCTGATCCTAAATGACTTTTTTGACGAGTGCTTGGGCTTGCCAATGTCAAGCCCACAAGGATTGTTTTGTTCAAAACTGTAGGCAAAACCTGGCAACACAAGGAGCTATCGCATACTTATAGTAGTTTCGTAGACCTCTGCCCCCCTTGCCTTGTTCGACCCTGCCCCCCCACTTCCCCTCCTAATTTCCATCCTCCCTGCAGGATATTGCACGTGACCATAAGGTCATATTGAACCTGCTTGGAGATGAAAGTACTGGAACTGTTACCAGTCACTTACGGGACAAAGGATACATAATTGGTAATTAATTAATTAATCAATTGGTAATCAATTAATCAATTAATTAATTATTTAATTCTTGTCAATCTAATTTTGAAATCATACACACAACTAAACAGATTCGTCCATCAACTAATCACAGCGCTGGCA
This sequence comes from Pleurobrachia bachei, assembly GCA_000695325.1. Classification (NCBI taxonomy): domain Eukaryota; kingdom Metazoa; phylum Ctenophora; class Tentaculata; order Cydippida; family Pleurobrachiidae; genus Pleurobrachia; species Pleurobrachia bachei. The sequence goes on along the minus strand of AVPN01001697.1, from coordinate 10,051 downwards.
AGCGCTCCAGACCAAAAATAACAACACCAAAACATTATGTTTTCCAGATCTGATTGTGAGCACTTTGACATTTCGAGAGAGTTTCAGTTGCCTAACGGTGCAAATCCATCTTACAACACAAGGTATGGTAACCATAGTGACCATTGTAACAAGATCTTGTTTCAATGGTAACCAGGGTAACAAGATCAAACATTCATCCGATGAACATATTGAGATAAATGCGTTTAGTTCCTTATGAGACTGGCGATCATTTATTATCCGTCCTCCCCCGAGGTGTTTGTCATGTCAGGGAAATTGTGAAAGTGTTGTTTGACTTCATACGGATTATGAGGAAGAGCATCACAAAAGAAGTCTGGGACGAGAATTACAGTCTTCGAAAATTCAGGTTTTAATCTCGTGATTTTTGTTTTTTTTTTTTTTTGGGGCCAGGTATTCGCCTTGTTTTGTTGATGGTTCCCCCTTTTCACCTAACCAAACCATAACAATTAACATCAAAACTGCCTATCGTTGCATAACTTTATATCATGAACATTTGATAGGTTTGACTTCCACGACGAGACGGATCTTAAGACGATGCTGAAGACAATTCCAGGGTGGATGTCCAGTGTATCATCACCTTCTCACTATCTCTCAACATCTCTCACCCAGGTGAACAAAGTCATGGGTTTGTTTGTTATGTTCTAACCCTTCTTTACATTTGTGCGGGATAAGGGGTACAGCGTCAAGCAGCAAGGGTTGGTATCTAGGTATTGACCCCCACCAGTGCACCCTTCCCCCACCACTGACACCTACAAATTGATGGCAGAGGGATAGTAGAAACTTGCAGAAAACAGTACGGTTGCAAATAATCATCATACATTTCAGACGTCCTACAAGAAAGAAGATATCGATTGGGTTCTTGATCATTTGGTGCCAGAAAATGTAAACGTACTACAAGGTACGAAAATATTCAACCCCCATTGGGGGTCCCCCATCAAGAAACTATTAGTGAACAATATACCCAGCCTGATGTATAATTGAACACATCTCTATTTCTATAGGCGGTATGGGATTTGATCTTCAGGCATGTTCGTTCCCTACCCTGGATCTTTTTGACGATGATTTTAAATCCAAATACACAACCATGAAAATTCCTGAGGATTGGATAGAATAGTGAGTGAATTCTGACGATTATTACCATGAATGAGATTCAGACGATATTAGTCCACCTTCGAACTTTTTTTGCCGAAGGAAAAAAAACGATTTCCACATTTCCCAACTTAAACTGCTCGTCAAATTTATAATTCTTTCAGTTGGTCATCAGATAGTACAGCTACCGATGGCCTGGCGATCCCCGGCCCTAACGAGTTTATCCCAACGGATTTCACAATTGTTCCTAAGTCCACCCTACCCCAACCATCAGTCACTATTGACCAGGATGGGTTTAAAGCATACTGGAAACAGGACAGCTCGCTGCCAAAATCTTATATCGACTGCAAGTAAGTATACTTTTCATGATATTTCTCTGGAACCAATGCGTATTCACTGCGTATTCATTGCGTATTCGAAGCGTATTCACTGCATAAACTGGAGGTTGTGGATTGCGGATATAAGTACCGAAATTACATTACTTGATTAATTGAAACATCATACTTTATCAATCAAAACTTTTCAGGTTCTTTGTCCCATCAGTTGTACAGAGTATAGAAAACGCTGCGGTACTTCGGCTCTATCTAGGTATGATATGTTTTATGAAGGAGTCAGGGAGTAGTTTATGAAGGAGTATTTTACTGCCCTCTATTTTAGTCGACCCTCACAGTTTGTCCCAGGTCGCCCAATCCAGGCTTCTCCCTCGTGTGTGTATTGTGTGTTTGTTGGTTAATGAATTGGGTTGTGAAAGAGCGCAAGGGAGAGGGGGGCTATGTGGCGTTATAGAGAAAGAGTCCAAAGCGGGAGATAGAAAGGGAGAGATAGAGGGAAAGAGGTAGATAGAGAGAGAGAGAGAGATATGATGAAGGCGTGGAGTTGAGGGCGAGAAAAGTTATATTTCAACACATTTAAATGAGGTTTTAATTGTTTCAACACCCCTCTCCTTTACAGCTATAGTCTCAGAGTCTTTGGACAGCATAACTTATCCCGCGAGTTCAGCAGAATACGTTTTCATGTTCGCACCTGTTACGGAGGGATTCAAAATGAAAATATCCGGTGAGAATTGGAAGAAAATGATATAAATTGAATCGTAGCAATACAAACATCAATTGCTTCATTGCACAACTAAATCTAAATAAAAGTTAAAAGAACTTTTCCGGGTGCTTTCTCTAATTTTACATCTCATATTATTTCAGGATTTTCTGATCCAGAGAAGTTTTTCAAGTTTCTTGGCATCGTAGTGGATGCCATAAAAGAACCGAAACTTGTGAATCCCATGAGGTATGTGAGTCGACTAGGTGGGGGAGGGTCATTCTTATTGTATTAGTTTACACTCTCTTTTTCTCTCTTCGTATCTCCCTTTCTCTCTACAGTAGCTAAATCCTAATAGCTACAGCTCCCGTGACACGGTAGAGCACTCTCGGTGGGCGGTGGCAGGCGCCATTTCACACTAAATTCTAATAACTCCTCTATCTCTCTCCAGGTATAAATATCAGGTACAGGAGATGGTCGTAGATACCCTCAACCGAATCTACAAGGACCAACCATTTCGTCAGGCCTTCTATCTATCAAGGTTCGTTACCCCAAAATTATTGGATGACTCACATCTCTGTGAAGATTCGGTAGATTAACAAAATTATAGCTTCTATTCGAGGTAGAAAGAGAGAGAGAGAGTGAGATAGAGTGAGAATGAGAGGGAGAGAAAGAATGAGAATAAGAGAGAGAATGAGGGGGAGTGAGAGGATGAGGGAGAGAGGCCAGAGGGGAACACAATGCGGATTGAACTGCATAACAAGAGAGAAAATTGCATCCCTTGTTTGAATCTTATCAATCAAAACTTTTCAGGTTCTTTGTCCCATCAGTTGTACAGAGTATAGAAAACGCTGCGGTACTTCGGCTCTATCTAGGTATGATATGTTTTATGAAGGAGTCAGGGAGTAGTTTATGAAGGAGTATTTTACTGCCCTCTATTTTAGTCGACCCTCACAGTTTGTCCCAGGTCGCCCAATCCAGGCTTCTCCCTCGTGTGTGTATTGTGTGTTTGTTGGTTAATGAATTGGGTTGTGAAAGAGCGCAAGGGAGAGGGGGGCTATGTGGCGTTATAGAGAAAGAGTCCAAAGCGGGAGATAGAAAGGGAGAGATAGAGGGAAAGAGGTAGATAGAGAGAGAGAGAGAGAGAGATATGATGAAGGCGTGGAGTTGAGGGCGAGAAAAGTTATATTTCAACACATTTAAATGAGGTTTTAATTGTTTCAACACCCCTCTCCTTTACAGCTATAGTCTCAGAGTCTTTGGACAGCATAACTTATCCCGCGAGTTCAGCAGAATACGTTTTCATGTTCGCACCTGTTACGGAGGGATTCAAAATGAAAATATCCGGTGAGAATTGGAAGAAAATGATATAAATTGAATCGTAGCAATACAAACATCAATTGCTTCATTGCACAACTAAATCTAAATAAAAGTTAAAAGAACTTTTCCGGGTGCTTTCTCTAATTTTACATCTCATATTATTTCAGGATTTTCTGATCCAGAGAAGTTTTTCAAGTTTCTTGGCATCGTAGTGGATGCCATAAAAGAACCGAAACTTGTGAATCCCATGAGGTATGTGAGTCGACTAGGTGGGGGAGGGTCATTCTTATTGTATTAGTTTACACTCTCTTTTTCTCTCTTTTCTCCCTTTCTCTCTACAGTAGCTAAATCCTAATAGCTACAGCTCCCGTGACACGGTAGAGCACTCTCGGTGGGCGGTGGCAGGCGCCATTTCACACTAAATTCTAATAACTCCTCTATCTCTCTCCAGGTATAAATATCAGGTACAGGAGATGGTCGTAGATACCCTCAACCGAATCTACAAGGACCAACCATTTCGTCAGGCCTTCTATCTATCAAGGTTCGTTACCCCAAAATTATTGGATGACTCACATCTCTGTGAAGATTCGTTAGATTAACAAAATTATAGCTTCTATTCGAGGTAGAAAGAGAGAGAGAGAGTGAGATAGAGTGAGAATGAGAGGGAGAGAAAGAATGAGAATAAGAGAGAGAATGAGGGGGAGTGAGAGGATGAGGGAGAGAGGCCAGAGGGGAACACAATGCGGATTGAACTGCATAACAAGAGAGAAAATTGCATCCCTTGTTTGAATCTTGAAACACAATGGCAAGGGTGCAATTATTCTGCTACAAACATTGGGGTCTTTGTCTTTAACTAAGTCTCTTCTTCGTTAACATTTATATAAAAAGACAATCAATGGATTAAGAGAAGTTATAAGGTATCGAATTTAAGTGAGAATTCGGTATTTTAATTCTACCTCTCCGGTATTTTAATTCCACCCCTCCCTTAGCAACGTCAATGGAAACTTTTAAAATTATTTTCCTTTTTATCATTGCCCATATATGGGTGTATCAAACATCCATATATGGTCTTGTTTCATCACATTCTTTTCAGGCTATTCTTCCAGAGGGACAGTCATGATAATGCAGATGTGATTGAGATTATTGAAAAACTCAGCCAGGACAAGGTTCTTGAAAAAGGTTCGTGATTTCTGTGCCATTATTTTAAGTGATTTTGTAACATTTCCATCGTATTTCAAAGCCGTTAACAATATGATTCATACTTTTTGTTTCAAGTGCGGAACATAGTGTTAGGCGAATCCATGTAAAATGATAACGCAATGATAACCCAATTTCCAGGTCGGGAGATGCTGGAACGGCTGGCGATAAAATGTTTCACCTTTGGAAATCATGATGTAACGGAATCAATCCGATATAGTAATTATATCCGGGATCGATTCGTCTCACACATATTACGTAAGTTTTATTGTATTGTTATTCATGGCTTTATCAACACCCTATTTACAACCTCCATACGACCGGAAGAGTCAGACTTGTTCATGTTTCCCATTCCCTCCCCCTCCAAACACAGGGTCAGACTTTAGTTGCAGTGGTGGAGTTGGAGTTACTAACCCCCTAACCCCCCTCCCTCCCTCCCTCTCTCACTCATTCGACACTCTCCCCCACAGAGTCAGACTACAGTTACAGCGGTGCAGTGGTCGAGTTGCCTCCCGGGCGTTGGATATGGCAGAAAACTGTACTCAACCCTACGGAGCTAAATAGTTGTATTTTCGTCATGAACCAGGTATGTTTGTTTGATGTCTATTTTCACCTACCAACCCCACCCTGTTACCTTGCTAGAAACTCGAATCTCTCTTGTAATTGTAAATTATTAATGAGGGCTAGAACATAACAAGTTACCCCCCCCCTCAGAAACACGTTGTTCCCTATTTCGGCGTTGATGACTGTCAGACCCTACCTTCGCTAGATAACCACCAAGACTACAAGCGGACCTAGTCTAAGGAAGGAAATCCTGCTGACTATCCTTGGGACAGTTATGAAGGTGTGTACCTAATACGAAGTTGGACTTCATAATTCATTATTTGAATTTTGAGAGAAAGAGAGAGAGGGAGAAGGAGAGAGAGAGAAATTTATAGTTAATATACTCTCTTCACCTGACAACTATTTTACCAAACCATCCCTCTCAGTTCCTTATTGCTCAATCCGGCAAGTCAGTGTGTGCGCCAGTGACTCACAACCAGTGTCCAGTGGTGCGCGCGCTGAATTCAATATTATTAAAGTACACTTTTCAGCACTCGGCAGACTCATTATAAGCCGCGCACGGTACTTTTCAAAGATCCTCAAAAGATGTATCTCTGTGTGTGTCGCTGTGTATCTCTCTGTGTATGTCCGAGCTCTTCCTTTATTTCATCTCTGTGGCCGAGCTCTCCCATTATTTCATCTCGACACCGTCGAATTCATGGAGCAATATTGTACTCTCACCAATGTGTCATGAAATTTAAGATTGAATTTGAAAGATGTGGAGCCTCGACTAGGTGGGGCGTACCGCGTACATTAAATGACTCAGTCACTGTAGTCAGTTAAGTCAGATCAGAGTACCTTAAGACTAATTGAGCAATGACTTTTAAGATACTCTCAGACTCTGAGAGCTAGGATTTTGAGTAATAGCTATGAAATCTGAGTTCAGCAAAAAACTTCCCCAAATAATAAATCTATTGAATCCATCATTATCCTTCATTTTATTGCAGGACCCGGCCTATGCCACACTCCGAACAAGAGAGCAGCTTGGATACACGGTATTTACAGGATCTCTATCTATTGGCAGCGTTGAGTTCTTCTACATGCTACTACAAGGTAGGTAGTGGTGCTAAATCAGAGATTTAGTTGTCTGATCCCTCATAGCATGTCCAAAAAGTCTCGCCTAATCCTACACATGTGTATCCAATCTAGGTAGCCATTACACGCCCGATGTTATGATGGAAAAAGTTATGGGTTTCCTTGATTCCTACAGAGTTACCCTGAAACATCTCATTACAGAAGGTATGTTCGTCAGGCATAGTTTGTATTAGTTGCTCTCTGGCGGATCCGTGCCAGACCCCAATTTTGTTCTCTAATCTAAGTATGTGATAGGTTCAACAATCAACATGATCAAAAAAGCCGTAATCATTACAGTAACCATTACCGTAACTTATTTATTCTTGAGATTCCAATCACTTTGTATTATTCAGGCTCGGAGGACACTCCCAGTGGTGATAAATGGTTTGAACAGACGAAACGAGATGCAATAAACAGGCTTCTTTCTCAACCTGAGTCACAGGTCAGTTACCATGGTAACAGCTTTTAGTATCTGGTGTCATTTTATCCCTTCATTTTTTCATTCTCATTATCTATTTCCCCCCCCCCCTCCTCACAGGCGGGTCTATACTCTATCTAATCTACCCCCCCC
>AVPN01001696.1:6184-19484 GCA_000695325.1 Pleurobrachia bachei | reverse complement strand
TAGATCAAATGAGACTCTCGCCAATCGGTTAATTCTTGAGATTGTGATTTGTGTTTTTAATTTCAGAGATATTGAATTGTGTTTGTAAGTTGAGATGTGAATTTTGTAAGTGGATTAAGATTTTAAAACCACTTAAAAGACGCGTTTTGTTAAAGACAATCCCGGTCAATTAATCGGATGTATTCACTCCAAAGTCCAATCCTTTTTAGCCGATGTTGTAATTTGTTCCACAGGGCACTGTTTTTCTGGTGACAGAAATGTAACGCGCATCTCCTGCCATCTGGTGGGAATAACCGCACTTTTGGCGCGGGTTGTCCAAAGCGCGCGCTATTGATGAGTGAGGATATCCGGCGGCTGGTCAGTCATGTGGATTGTGGATATTGGCTCTTTGAGATTAAATGGATAATCAAACCCTATTTAAGTAATGTAAGAGGGTGAACTGATCTTCACGTTGAGAAGAAATCATCTGGGAAAATGGAAAGCAGAAAATCTGCCTACTCCCCGCGCGAAGTTACCTACATTCTATCAGACCGCGCGCTCCAAACACCACAACTCACTATTCAAGTTTGGGACAAAATATGTGACTCGAATTATACAAAACAACATCAATTTAAATATCAGTCCTTGTGATACATCATTTCTTCTTCTTGTGGCCTCGTTTCTTTGGAGTTTGGTCCGCTCGAGACGAGGAAGATGAAGGGGAGGGCGATGCAGTTTGCAGTTGACCATCAACTATCTCTCCCTTGTACGGGCTGTTCTCTATCGCTTCCTTTGACTGAAAGATGGTGTTTGGTGTAAAATACCACATGCAAAACCAGCCTTGAGTCAATAGGATAGGAAAAAGGAATGAAGGCTGACAGGACGTTATGCCTTCTACTGGTTTGCCAACCACCAGCAAAAGGCATACTTTTACTAGGACCTAGGTATTACAGTAACTACTAACTGCAGTGAGCAGTCTGTTAACCCCTCTTAACCTGTATATGGAACATCAGGTCTTGTATGTGTTCTTGAAGTGATTCCTTCTCCCTCTCATGTAGCTCCTCCTTCTGCTTTAGACCTGCCTCCAACTTTGAGAGTTGTGCTCGGAGTGCTGCCTGGTTTTCCTGGGAGGGGAGGTGTGGAGCTGAGTGTCTGAAAGTGTATAATATAATCCCTAGTGAAAAGTACTGCGAAGGAGCTTATGAAAATAATAGAAAATAGCTACAGTGGGACCCGGGGGAAAGGGTTTTGCCCGGTAAATCGGGGTGCCGAGTATATCGGGGTCAAATACTGTTAATTTCCAATTTCGGGGGAATATTATCATTCCGATAAATTGGGGTTCCGGTAAATCGGGGCCCAACTGTACCTGTACTGTTTAACTAAATAATAGATACCTGAAGTTGACTGTTTAGCTCCCGTTCCAAATCCAATTCCTTTCGAAACTCGGTCATCTTAACATTCATTTTCTCGCCTCTTTTCTGTGTTTTCTTCTTTTCCGCTTCAATTTGTTTCGCTGAGTCCTCCACGACACCTCCTTTCTCTGCTTTTAATCTCAATATCTACAAGAAAACATTGTTAGCAGGAACCGACAGAAACAAGTAAACCACGAATCAAAATTCGCTATTTAGGTCACGTGACTGGTTATCAGCCAATCAGGGACCAGTATTTCCTGATATTCGGTTTCTGACACTTACCTCTTCCTCCAAAGCGTGGACTCTCTCACTGGCCTCGACTTCGACAAAAGATAGTTTCTCCTCGAAGAACTGCCGCTGAGATTCAAGTTGTTTTGTTAGGAGATACGTGTACTCCAGAGTCAGAGACTCAAACTTTTCATCGTAGGCACCCTCTGGGAAAAATAATGTATTTTGAAGATGAGGGAATGACAAAAATGGATAGAAAGAATGAAAGAAAGTAGAATAAGATGGATAGTAAAAGAAATTAAGTATGTTATTCCTTGAACTAAAATGAAGTAAAACCTGAGTCTGAGACAGCAACAAGTTTTCCATCCGTTTTATTCTGTATCAACCGGTGAACATAGTTATCACCAATGTAATCCCATACACACCGCTGTACAATATCCATGCAGTAAGTGTGATTTGTCCTCTCGAAATGGCCCCTTGCGTGACCCCCCTCGTAACGTCCACAACCCACGTACCCACAGATGAGGCATAGCCACAGCCGCTCCGACTCTGAGTTACCACATACCTGTTGGGGAGTGAGGGTGATATGTGGGAAACTAGAACTATGGAGAAACATATACTTCTATATTTGGCGACATAGCCACCTAGTGCGATCCCCACATGTGTGTGGGGATCACACCAGGTGTCTATGTCACCAACTTCTATATCTATCTAAACCACTAATCGAATGAGGATATTTAGTTCAAGCTCCAAGTTATATTGTTGATCACTTTAGACAGCATCAAAGTATAATATCTAAACCACCTGTAACTCAGTTTAACCACTAACCACACAGTGTAACCACTAACCAATCAATGTAACTCACCATACAAACATGGTTAGTCGCCTCAGGGGGGACTGCATGGAATCTGCAGACAGGGCAGGTAAGACACTTCCCCATACACTCACAGTGGAAGGTGTGGTTACAGAGCACTGTCAGGATTCCGGTTGTACTATCATCTAGAGGATTAGGGTTAGGGTTAGGATGGGGCAGGGATGTTTTCATCTGAATGGGATGGTATTTATCAGATTATATTATGTGTTAGCAGATTAGATTGTGTTGTTCGGAGGCCGCGAGTGAGAGTCTGAGTTACCTACCCATTCGTTCTAAGCAGACTGCACAAGGTGGTAACTCGATCAGAGATCCCGCCGAGAGGGTCTCAGGATGAACATCAAAATTAGCAAACTGTAGGTCCTTTACAAATGCTAAATGGCACACAGTGTCCTCCTCAAGCATGTTGTAGGGTTTATCGTGTTGTGAGTCAAAGAATTCTTCGGCATTTTCCTCTGTCATGAACTTCAGGAGGACCTGGGTGCGAGGGAGGGGAGATGTTGTGTGCGATGTAGCTGCTGTTACAAATTGTTAATAGCACTGTAATCTGTTGCTCAATTACTACCTAAATCTTCTATCAAAACATCTTCCCATCTGGTGGGAAGGTGGTTTTGGCAGAAGATTTAGGTAGAGTAGGTGGGACCCATCCCGAAGGCCGATGCTCCCAGTACAAGCTTTATATATTAGACACGTTTTAGACAAGTACTAAGTTACTCACCATGAAAGTATCGGCAGTTCTATCTCGTATGATCCTGATTCCTGTAATGGTGGCTGCGTAGGGAGAGAGAAACTCTACCACGTCCATTAGATTGAAGGAGGTTGGTACCGCCAGTAAACATACAAGGGAGGTACGATACGTCTCACACGCTGATAGGAGGGTGGAGAATGGGATTAAAATCAGACAAACAAAATAACACATAATACTTAGATGTAGACAATCAGACAGACAAACAAACAGAAAAAACCTAGAGTGAGTGTTTGCAGCAGCTTACACTTTGATTTATCATTGAAGAGCTGCATCATTCCATGGATTGTCTGGTTGTCAGGGTTACCACAAGTAAACGCTTGCCCAAAAACCTCCGCCCCTGTGTATTCAGTGATTTGGAAATCATGTAACTCCTGGCTTGTACCCTCTATCGTATCTGAAGAGAGAACGGATCCTGAGTAACTCCTTTACCGAGAGTAACTTTTGGGACAAGTTAAGCAATTTGGGGAAATAGCATCATGAGATATAATTCCTTGATATATCACAAGTTTAGCTTTGATAATTGTAGGGAAGCATGAGATGTAATTCACATACTTTCGACGTAACTCATGTCATCAGGATACTTTTTGAAATGAATCACTAGAGATATTCTCATTGGAGCATTACATCACGCCCTCTGTATTAACTTCACATTATATGGTAGCCATGTATCTATCCTGTAGTGCAAGAGAGGGGGATTGTAAAGTCAGGAATCAGGGTAGGGATACACGGTATTTGGTGTATTGGTATTTGGCATCAAAGTTGTTGATAAAACTGAACAACACTTGGATTTAAGAAACAATAATTTACATAGACAGAGTTAATCGGATACAAAGATTCATCTACTAAAAGGACTGTTCAGTACTTTAGATTTTGATTTATGTCCATGCTTCAGCTTGAGCTGGTTTTGTACCCAAGGATCTGACTCCATCAAATTCCGATCCTTCATTTCGGCAACCAGTCGTTTTCCCCACACGGTCCTATGCCACGAACCCTCCCCGTACCACAACATTTGTTTTTGAACAGAAAACCTTTTGGGGTATCGCTCCACAAAACGTTTGTAGTAAGTCATTTTTCGGGGCCAACCATGAGCTGTAGGTGTTGTGTGGAGACCGGATGATGGGACTGTAGCAATTCTTAGAGATCTGCAGACAACTCTCGATATAAAACTCATTTTCTAAAGAGGGTGTTTAGTGTTAGGTCAATACCACGAATAAGTGAATTGATAAGGGTGCATAGCGGAGCACCACAGCTGACAGTGCAGCAACCGCCACCCAACCGCTTACCCCACCGGTAAGTGGGATAAGATAGTGCTTTTCAGTAAGTTTAGAAGTGTACACTGTACGTGTTCACTGTTTAGCAGTAGAGTAAATTTCATTGTTCAACTGTTCACTCCTGACCCCTAGACTTTTCACTTTGCAAAAAACCAGGGGTTTTGAAAAGTTCATTTCTGCGATATCTCTGGTTCCTGACAAGACAAAGACTTCATACCGGGTGCCCTGGAAAGATAATTGTAGTACCTTTCAAACTTTCATCAACTACAACGTAAAACTATTTATTGAGTTTCAGCATCTATTCCAGCTTGGGGAACTATTTAACGTTGATAATGTCCCCTGGCCGCTACTAACTAGTTATACCTGCTGGGGCTGTGACCATGAATGCCCTTCGAATCCCGTGGCAATACACCAGTGGAGACCTGGATGTGATGATAGGTGAATACTATATCTGTCTAGTTAATCAGGGAACGGTAAAGCTGGAGTCGGTGAATTAAGTTAATTAACTTAAGTTTTCATTTTACTCATCTCCACCTCATTTTCAGAAAACTACGGAAGAAATTGACACGGCCATTTGAAAAACACAACTTGTTTGTGAGTAACGAGGCTTGGAGTGAGTTCCAGGGTTGGGTTGAGGGATCTCTAGAAGCCGCAGAGTTAACCATAGATCAAATGAGACTCTCGCCAATCGGTTAATTCTTGAGATTGTGATTTTTGCTGGGAGGGACAGTTGAGGATAATAGTTCTTGTGTCGATTGGGCAGTTGGGGATAGTATCTACTATAGTGGCAATAGTGATACCATGAGTGAAGGGAGTGGGTCTGATAGAGAGGAGCTTTCTTTACCAGCTAATGAAATTGGTAGGTGATTATTACGAATTAATTTTAGATACAGTCTGCTTGAGACGACTGTTGTATATCATTGATTCCCCCTTCTCTATTTCCCTAAACAACATCAGTGGTGCTTCGTATTAAGCACTACTGAAACATACAAAACAATTCCAGGCACACATCAACCTGATGATATTGATAAAACCTACGAAGTGGTAGTGGTAGGTGCCGGAGTAACGGGTTTATACATCCTCCGAGAGTTGCTGAAAGATAATCCCAAACTGACCCGTAAAGATATCCTCATGATCGAGTCGGACGACCGAATTGGGGGAAGAATCTGGACGGACAAGATTGTTAGCAATAGGAGGAATAATATGGATAGCTTTGTGTTGTGTGAGGAGGGTGCCATGAGGATATGTGTGGAATATGATGAACATGATAAACAGAAGTTTGCGAAAGACCAGGTTTGTGTTTATTATGATCTGACCAGCTCCCTTTACATTTGTGAAACACAGTCTAGCTCTAGCTCTAGCCTAGGGGCAGGTTTGTGTGCGACTCTCCATTCTAACAAATCCATTTGATTTCAAAGTTCAGTCTTTTGTGAGACAACTATAACAATCAGTTGACCTGCAGCTTAGTTAATATTTCACTATTCCAACAGGTGATGCCTAGATTGGTTAACCTGATAGAGGACCTCAGAAAGGAAGAGGGAAAACCGGATGTCCTTCCCATCGAACCATTCCCAATGAAATCAACTGGTAAACTCGATTTCAATAGAAATAACTTTAAAGGGGAAAGTTTCACCTCCTGGTATGCGAAAGAGAATCCTGGTATTTGGACTCGATTGTTTGGTATCAAGCAGCAGGATGAGATTGGAAAAAGTCCAAGTAGGTTCAATGTCTAGGTGGCCAATTTGTTTAGGATTACGCACTTCAACTATTAACGGGGTATTAACTATTGGGAAGTATTTGTTACTATATTGGTTACTTTATTTGCTACTATATTGGTAACTATTGGTTACTAATTACTGTTCTCCTTCACCCAGGTGACGTGTACCAGGAGGTCTACATCACGCTTCTAAATGCCAACATCCACAAGCTCCTCACTGTGCTGGGTGACGAACACAAAGTCAATGAAGTCCTAGCCCAGAAAAACATGGCGTTAGTTCGGATATATCAGAATCTCGACTTTTGGTATGAGTTTCGCCGGAATTTCCTGTGGCAGAACATCCCAATTTACAAGTACTCCATGCGAGGTCTCCTCCGCTCCATGGGATATAGTTCCTGGATTATCAAGATGTTAGAAGAGGCACAGTTTGAGTGCTTTATCAAGGGGGATGCGAATGCAGGGATTGTGATCCAGATGGAACGGACCCACGCTGCTATGGAGAGTAATTTCTCTAAGTTTTCTAATGGATTCTCTGATCTCATTCTCGCATTGAAGAAGTCATTGGATGGTCGACTTGTTGTTAACTCTCCTTTTGATGATTCGACATGGTTGAAACTTAATTGTCGGCTGCAGACTATTAGGAAAGTGGATCTAGATTGGAGTAACAGGGGTTGTGAGTTGGTTTATCAACCGGGTAAAAATGGTAAAAAACTGGTTCGAATTCATGCAAAGATGACTGTTCTGGCGATACCAAGGAAAGCCATTGAGAAAGTCGGAATCATGGTTAGTAACATGGTTACCATGGTTACAATATTTCAATTCACTCGAATGAAAGCTACCTAAAATTTCTCAAGATAATAATTTTAGGTTACTTGGCCTCCCGGCTCCCCTGATATGTTTTTCCCAACATTAATTTCAGGATGTGCCCTTTCCAGAGTTGGAAAAGTTGAAGGCCCGTTACAACTCTGTAACCGATGTGAACATGACCAAGATCAATCTGTATTTCAACCGGGCGTGGTGGAATGATTACGGTGAGGGAGCGAGAGAGATTCTCCCGGCCCTTAGATCCAACAGGATCCGGGTCCGGGGGATTTAACCTGCTCCCAAATGGGAGTGGTGCGAGTAGTAGACCGAGAGAGAGTGAGAGAAATCTAAATGAAAACTCTACAAAACTCCACCCTATAACAACTCTCTCCCATCTAGCTCCAATCTCTGGAAAGGTCCTCTACGGCAACAATATCACATCCCTCCCTCTATCTATGGTATACCCTTGGTACAGTACACCCAATACTCGGTCATCCCTCCCTGCAACTGCAGCACTCACAATTTACTGTGACAAGAGTAATAGTGCATTTTGGTCGCAACTCCAGTCTATCTCTGTTTTATTCTCTTCTAAACTTCAGGTATATGTTCCACAAGTTTTTCAAATGTTTTTTTGTAGTCAGGTGATCTAGCTTACCTGTCAGGTCAATGCTCTTGAGAAATAAGAATAGGGTCAGGCCAATGCTCTGACAGTATAGTAGCTTGCCACAATCAAGGACAATAACTAACAACAATTCCCCACCCAGACTCAATACAAAAATCAGTTCAAACCTGCTTCAACTTCTGTTGTCAAGGAGGCCCTATTCCAGCTTGGGGAACTATTTAACGTTGATAATGTCCCCTGGCCGCTACTAACTAGTTATACCTGCTGGGGCTGTGACCATGAATGCCCTTCGAATCCCGTGGCAATACACCAGTGGAGACCTGGATGTGATGATAGGTGAATACTATATCTGTCTAGTTAATCAGGGAACGGTAAAGCTGGAGTCGGTGAATTAAGTTAATTAACTTAAGTTTTCATTTTACTCATCTCCACCTCATTTTCAGAAAACTACGGAAGAAATTGACACGGCCATTTGAAAAACACAACTTGTTTGTGAGTAACGAGGCTTGGAGTGAGTTCCAGGGTTGGGTTGAGGGATCTCTAGAAGCCGCGGACTTGACACTAGATCAAATGAGACTCTCGCCAATCGGTTAATTCTTGAGATTGTGATTTGTGTTTTTAATTTCAGAGATATTGAATTGTGTTTGTAAGTTGAGATGTGAATTTTGTAAGTGGATTAAGATTTTAAAACCACTTAAAAGACGCGTTTTGTTAAAGACAATCCCGGTCAATTAATCGGATGTATTCACTCCAAAGTCCAATCCTTTTTAGCCGATGTTGTAATTTGTTCCACAGGGCACTGTTTTTCTGGTGACAGAAATGTAACGCGCATCTCCTGCCATCTGGTGGGAATAACCGCACTTTTGGCGCGGGTTGTCCAAAGCGCGCGCTATTGATGAGTGAGGATATCCGGCGGCTGGTCAGTCATGTGGATTGTGGATATTGGCTCTTTGAGATTAAATGGATAATCAAACCCTATTTAAGTAATGTAAGAGGGTGAACTGATCTTCACGTTGAGAAGAAATCATCTGGGAAAATGGAAAGCAGAAAATCTGCCTACTCCCCGCGCGAAGTTACCTACATTCTATCAGACCGCGCGCTCCAAACACCACAACTCACTATTCAAGTTTGGGACAAAATATGTGACTCGAATTATACAAAACAACATCAATTTAAATATCAGTCCTTGTGATACATCATTTCTTCTTCTTGTGGCCTCGTTTCTTTGGAGTTTGGTCCGCTCGAGACGAGGAAGATGAAGGGGAGGGCGATGCAGTTTGCAGTTGACCATCAACTATCTCTCCCTTGTACGGGCTGTTCTCTATCGCTTCCTTTGACTGAAAGATGGTGTTTGGTGTAAAATACCACATGCAAAACCAGCCTTGAGTCAATAGGATAGGAAAAAGGAATGAAGGCTGACAGGACGTTATGCCTTCTACTGGTTTGCCAACCACCAGCAAAAGGCATACTTTTACTAGGACCTAGGTATTACAGTAACTACTAACTGCAGTGAGCAGTCTGTTAACCCCTCTTAACCTGTATATGGAACATCAGGTCTTGTATGTGTTCTTGAAGTGATTCCTTCTCCCTCTCATGTAGCTCCTCCTTCTGCTTTAGACCTGCCTCCAACTTTGAGAGTTGTGCTCGGAGTGCTGCCTGGTTTTCCTGGGAGGGGAGGTGTGGAGCTGAGTGTCTGAAAGTGTATAATATAATCCCTAGTGAAAAGTACTGCGAAGGAGCTTATGAAAATAATAGAAAATAGCTACAGTGGGACCCGGGGGAAAGGGTTTTGCCCGGTAAATCGGGGTGCCGAGTATATCGGGGTCAAATACTGTTAATTTCCAATTTCGGGGGAATATTATCATTCCGATAAATTGGGGTTCCGGTAAATCGGGGCCCAACTGTACCTGTACTGTTTAACTAAATAATAGATACCTGAAGTTGACTGTTTAGCTCCCGTTCCAAATCCAATTCCTTTCGAAACTCGGTCATCTTAACATTCATTTTCTCGCCTCTTTTCTGTGTTTTCTTCTTTTCCGCTTCAATTTGTTTCGCTGAGTCCTCCACGACACCTCCTTTCTCTGCTTTTAATCTCAATATCTACAAGAAAACATTGTTAGCAGGAACCGACAGAAACAAGTAAACCACGAATCAAAATTCGCTATTTAGGTCACGTGACTGGTTATCAGCCAATCAGGGACCAGTATTTCCTGATATTCGGTTTCTGACACTTACCTCTTCCTCCAAAGCGTGGACTCTCTCACTGGCCTCGACTTCGACAAAAGATAGTTTCTCCTCGAAGAACTGCCGCTGAGATTCAAGTTGTTTTGTTAGGAGATACGTGTACTCCAGAGTCAGAGACTCAAACTTTTCATCGTAGGCACCCTCTGGGAAAAATAATGTATTTTGAAGATGAGGGAATGACAAAAATGGATAGAAAGAATGAAAGAAAGTAGAATAAGATGGATAGTAAAAGAAATTAAGTATGTTATTCCTTGAACTAAAATGAAGTAAAACCTGAGTCTGAGACAGCAACAAGTTTTCCATCCGTTTTATTCTGTATCAACCGGTGAACATAGTTATCACCAATGTAATCCCATACACACCGCTGTACAATATCCATGCAGTAAGTGTGATTTGTCCTCTCGAAATGGCCCCTTGCGTGACCCCCCTCGTAACGTCCACAACCCACGTACCCACAGATGAGGCATAGCCACAGCCGCTCCGACTCTGAGTTACCACATACCTGTTGGGGAGTGAGGGTGATATGTGGGAAACTAGAACTATGGAGAAACATATACTTCTATATTTGGCGACATAGCCACCTAGTGCGATCCCCACATGTGTGTGGGGATCACACCAGGTGTCTATGTCACCAACTTCTATATCTATCTAAACCACTAATCGAATGAGGATATTTAGTTCAAGCTCCAAGTTATATTGTTGATCACTTTAGACAGCATCAAAGTATAATATCTAAACCACCTGTAACTCAGTTTAACCACTAACCACACAGTGTAACCACTAACCAATCAATGTAACTCACCATACAAACATGGTTAGTCGCCTCAGGGGGGACTGCATGGAATCTGCAGACAGGGCAGGTAAGACACTTCCCCATACACTCACAGTGGAAGGTGTGGTTACAGAGCACTGTCAGGATTCCGGTTGTACTATCATCTAGAGGATTAGGGTTAGGGTTAGGATGGGGCAGGGATGTTTTCATCTGAATGGGATGGTATTTATCAGATTATATTATGTGTTAGCAGATTAGATTGTGTTGTTCGGAGGCCGCGAGTGAGAGTCTGAGTTACCTACCCATTCGTTCTAAGCAGACTGCACAAGGTGGTAACTCGATCAGAGATCCCGCCGAGAGGGTCTCAGGATGAACATCAAAATTAGCAAACTGTAGGTCCTTTACAAATGCTAAATGGCACACAGTGTCCTCCTCAAGCATGTTGTAGGGTTTATCGTGTTGTGAGTCAAAGAATTCTTCGGCATTTTCCTCTGTCATGAACTTCAGGAGGACCTGGGTGCGAGGGAGGGGAGATGTTGTGTGCGATGTAGCTGCTGTTACAAATTGTTAATAGCACTGTAATCTGTTGCTCAATTACTACCTAAATCTTCTATCAAAACATCTTCCCATCTGGTGGGAAGGTGGTTTTGGCAGAAGATTTAGGTAGAGTAGGTGGGACCCATCCCGAAGGCCGATGCTCCCAGTACAAGCTTTATATATTAGACACGTTTTAGACAAGTACTAAGTTACTCACCATGAAAGTATCGGCAGTTCTATCTCGTATGATCCTGATTCCTGTAATGGTGGCTGCGTAGGGAGAGAGAAACTCTACCACGTCCATTAGATTGAAGGAGGTTGGTACCGCCAGTAAACATACAAGGGAGGTACGATACGTCTCACACGCTGATAGGAGGGTGGAGAATGGGATTAAAATCAGACAAACAAAATAACACATAATACTTAGATGTAGACAATCAGACAGACAAACAAACAGAAAAAACCTAGAGTGAGTGTTTGCAGCAGCTTACACTTTGATTTATCATTGAAGAGCTGCATCATTCCATGGATTGTCTGGTTGTCAGGGTTACCACAAGTAAACGCTTGCCCAAAAACCTCCGCCCCTGTGTATTCAGTGATTTGGAAATCATGTAACTCCTGGCTTGTACCCTCTATCGTATCTGAAGAGAGAACGGATCCTGAGTAACTCCTTTACCGAGAGTAACTTTTGGGACAAGTTAAGCAATTTGGGGAAATAGCATCATGAGATATAATTCCTTGATATATCACAAGTTTAGCTTTGATAATTGTAGGGAAGCATGAGATGTAATTCACATACTTTCGACGTAACTCATGTCATCAGGATACTTTTTGAAATGAATCACTAGAGATATTCTCATTGGAGCATTACATCACGCCCTCTGTATTAACTTCACATTATATGGTAGCCATGTATCTATCCTGTAGTGCAAGAGAGGGGGATTGTAAAGTCAGGAATCAGGGTAGGGATACACGGTATTTGGTGTATTGGTATTTGGCATCAAAGTTGTTGATAAAACTGAACAACACTTGGATTTAAGAAACAATAATTTACATAGACAGAGTTAATCGGATACAAAGATTCATCTACTAAAAGGACTGTTCAGTACTTTAGATTTTGATTTATGTCCATGCTTCAGCTTGAGCTGGTTTTGTACCCAAGGATCTGACTCCATCAAATTCCGATCCTTCATTTCGGCAACCAGTCGTTTTCCCCACACGGTCCTATGCCACGAACCCTCCCCGTACCACAACATTTGTTTTTGAACAGAAAACCTTTTGGGGTATCGCTCCACAAAACGTTTGTAGTAAGTCATTTTTCGGGGCCAACCATGAGCTGTAGGTGTTGTGTGGAGACCGGATGATGGGACTGTAGCAATTCTTAGAGATCTGCAGACAACTCTCGATATAAAACTCATTTTCTAAAGAGGGTGTTTAGTGTTAGGTCAATACCACGAATAAGTGAATTGATAAGGGTGCATAGCGGAGCACCACAGCTGACAGTGCAGCAACCGCCACCCAACCGCTTACCCCACCGGTAAGTGGGATAAGATAGTGCTTTTCAGTAAGTTTAGAAGTGTACACTGTACGTGTTCACTGTTTAGCAGTAGAGTAAATTTCATTGTTCAACTGTTCACTCCTGACCCCTAGACTTTTCACTTTGCAAAAAACCAGGGGTTTTGAAAAGTTCATTTCTGCGATATCTCTGGTTCCTGACAAGACAAAGACTTCATACCGGGTGCCCTGGAAAGATAATTGTAGTACCTTTCAAACTTTCATCAACTACAACGTAAAACTATTTATTGAGTTTCAGCAAATGTCTATGTAAGAGCCCAAGAGGGCAGCAAGAAAATGACGAGCTCCGATAATGAAGAAGAAACGCGGATAAACCTGCAGGGAGACGTTGAAGAGGATGATATCCGATACTGCCAAGAACAAACTGTGGATTGGGTAAGCGAGATGTTAACGCTAACTGGAGGGTTTGGTGAAATTGATCCGAGTCGAGTGAAGTACGGACCACAAATAGTGGAAATCTGGGATGATCTGAAAGTTCCCTCCAGGAACAAACTCAGTGCACTGAACAAGCCAGTGCTTC
>AVPN01001694.1:0-18712 GCA_000695325.1 Pleurobrachia bachei | reverse complement strand
ATTCCCTCCAGGCCCTTTATAAAAGGGCCTGTAGCATATGCCAAGTGAAAATCAAAAAGTAAAAGAACGAAGTCGCGAAGTAAAAAATATGACCGAGGCCGAATTCAATAATTCCGATCCCGCCGCGCCGGGCGACTTTCAAAGTTTGCGCCGGCGCGTCGTAACCCGCGCGATTTTGAAATTCATAATTCGGAAGAATTTCCAAATTTCGCGATTTCTGAAAACTTTTTAAAAAGCACTTTTTCGATTTTTCCTTTTTTTAAAGGAAATATATTGAAAAGCGCTGCCTTATCCCATCGAGCGTGCGATAATATTATTATTTGGGCTAGCAGCGTTTGCCAAGGAAATATATTTCCTTTAAAAAAGGAAAAAATCGAAAAATTTATTTTGTAGTCCCGGGTACCCACTTTTCGGTCCCCAGTACGCACGTATGCCAAAGAAACGTCTAGGAGTGCCGAGTGATGCGGCTTTTTTATTTTTCCTGGAGTCTGGTCACATCCTTGATCCTACTTCCTAGCTTCCCCGCTGAGTTTCAGCATAATTCGTTCACAAATAATATTCTAACAAGCGACTTTTTAGTTTAAATAATGTCCAAAAGATTAACTACAGCAGCTCGGCCAATGTCGAAGGGTGGTAGGCTGGGAACTTCCCTCCAACGACCCCCTACAGGTGCCAGGTTGGGAACCGCCCGCCCTGGAACAAAGTCCGGTGTCGCTCCTGGGACTGGGGCTCTAGCTAGCACAGTTACAGTGGCTGATAGACCAATGACGCAACAGGGCCTCTCTGGGGTGAGGACGGGATCTCTCGGACCCCAACGCCAGGTTCAAGATGCTAGTTATTTTTCTGGACTTCTTCGAGGAAAGGTAAAGGAACTGAAGGATGAGATTGCTCGAATGGATAAAGAAAGTGGTGCACTGAATGCGGAAAATGCTACCTATCTAACGTTTGAGAGGAGAGCAGAGAAGCTAGCACAAGAACTGAAAGATCGACAGGGAGAGCTAGCTGATTACAACCTTCTAATTGACAAGATAAACACAAACACAGATGTGGACGATATTTCAGATGATTGTGCCCAGCTGCAGGCCCAGAACAACAGAGACAGCAAGGCATTGGAGATCCTGTTCGGTGATAAAAGGGAGAAGGAGGCTCAGGTGACTCAGATCGATGCTGAGATCAAGAGACAACGGGAGGCCACCAACTCCCTTCTCCAGGAGCTTGATTATGAGACGCAAACTCGTTACATGCAAATGAAGGAGTCCAACTTTAATCTACACGTCTTCCGACTTCTGGACGTTCGACTCCATCCACGACAGGTCGATAAAAATTTTCAGCTGAGCTGTTTGTTCGTCTGGTATTTATTTCTCTAACACACAACTGCCAATATTTTATCAGATGGATAGTCTAATGGATAAGGAGGCAACATTCAAAGCGGAGATGGACTCCAATCCTCTGAAGCAGCGTGCATTTGAATTAAACCAGAGAATACACGAGCTACTTGACAAGAGGGATTCTCTGAAGGAAGGTAGATCAAAACTGTTTTTAACTTTATTTATCTCCGGCTACAGATTGAAACGATTCAAATGAATATTATGTCAGTTGAGCACTCCTGGTGGGAGACGTTTATCTCCGACTATGAGATCTTAAACACTTTCGTTTTGCAGAGATTGCAACTGAAGCCCAGCTCTCTCCGGAGGAGGAGAAAGCGAAGCACCTAAAGCAGGTGAAGGAGGATAATCTCGAGATTGCAGGATTTGAGAACCAGATAAGGGAGCTGAAGGCTAAGGTGGAGCACTGTCAAGAGGAGATAACACGATGTGAGGATAGCCTTGTCGATCAGGACTCTCATGAGGTAATAGAATTAATGTGTTGAATGTTCGAACTCCCAGCTGAGTTGAGGGTCACTCTTTACACAAAGGGGCAGGGCCAACAACCACCACTATGTTTATGGGTTCAGAGACAAATAGTGTAGTGCTACTGAAATGCCTATGTATTTTCCTAATTGACCAATTGTGACAGGCTAAAAAGTACAAAGAGCTAAAGAAGCGTGAGGATCAGATGGATGATTTCTTGGAAAAGTTCGAGATTCATAAGATGGAAGAGGCAGAGAGCAAGAAAATTCACGAGGAAAACATTGTCAAGCTTCTGGAGACCATCTCTACAGGTTTATTAGCCGCTAAGTTATATGATGTGATTTTATTTAATTGTTTCAGCGAGAACCAATACAACAATAACAACCAAGAATGTACTCATTACATAAGGTATAATCAGTCGTTTTGCGCCACCGAATACCCGCTGTGGCATTGCCACAGAATAAATAGTTTTAGGTAGTAGTTATCTAACATTGTACCAAAACTAATTGAAATTATGGGGTTGGAAAGGTTGCCCTATAATTTTAGCTAACTTTGCTTTTACATTCTCGTTATACATATCAACGATACCGATGCTTTGTTCATTGTTCAAAAGGGAATTGTATACTGGTGGCAAATGTAACTCAAATAATGGGACAACCTTTCCGACCTACTAATTTCAATTCGTTTTGGTATGATTTGAACTTTGGTGAGAAGAGTCAATTACAGTAATTGACGGGAATTATTGGTTCTTTTTAAGGAGCTCTCTAGTCCAGTAAACTGTAAACCTATCCTGCTAGTGAAAACACTCTCTCGTGTTATTTATGATAGGAGTAAATTTTATTATATATGTCTATAGTGTAAGAGCGGGAAGAGTCACTTATATGACTCTATTATAAATGTTGAAGTTCATTTTCATTTTCATAATGGGTATTGTATGTTACCAGGGTAATTCTATACAAAAAATGCACGTGCAAATTGTTTCATGTTTCACTTCAAACTTGCTCGAATGCTCTTTTGATATCCTAAACAACATTCACGTCGCGAATAATGAGGAATTTGTTCCTTCTACCTCTACTCTTGGGAATCTCTTCCCCATCCCTTGTTGACGAGTACTTCGCAGCAGTAAAACGTTTCTCAAAAGATGACGGGAAAATACTACGAACGGCAAACCCGACGGCCCTAAAGGATCATTTCTTAGCCTTCAAAGAGTACAAGCAGACAGTGGATGAAATAAACTCTGATTCCAACCTCCTCTTCACGGCAGAAATTAACGAATTTTCTATTATGACTAAAGCTGAACGGGCCACTCATCTTGGTAATGGTCTCAATACCTCTACTGGCGCCCCTTGGGACTTGGAGGGTGAAGAATCTAACCAATCTCCGGAAGGATCTACCTCCACCCTTACCAACGGTGATGGCTCCCTGCCCTCTTACGTTAACTGGATGACCCGAGGTGCCCAAGTTCCGGAGCGGGAAGAGTCACTTATATGACTCTATTATAAATGTTGAAGTTCATTTTCATTTTCATAATGGGTATTGTATGTTACCAGGGTAATTCTATACAAAAAATGCACGTGCAAATTGTTTCATGTTTCACTTCAAACTTGCTCGAATGCTCTTTTGATATCCTAAACAACATTCACGTCGCGAATAATGAGGAATTTGTTCCTTCTACCTCTACTCTTGGGAATCTCTTCCCCATCCCTTGTTGACGAGTACTTCGCAGCAGTAAAACGTTTCTCAAAAGATGACGGGAAAATACTACGAACGGCAAACCCGACGGCCCTAAAGGATCATTTCTTAGCCTTCAAAGAGTACAAGCAGACAGTGGATGAAATAAACTCTGATTCCAACCTCCTCTTCACGGCAGAAATTAACGAATTTTCTATTATGACTAAAGCTGAACGGGCCACTCATCTTGGTAATGGTCTCAATACCTCTACTGGCGCCCCTTGGGACTTGGAGGGTGAAGAATCTAACCAATCTCCGGAAGGATCTACCTCCACCCTTGTCAACAGTGATGACTCCCTGCCCTCTTACGTTAACTGGATGACCCGAGGTGCCCAAGTTCCGGTAAAAAAGCAAGGGGACTGCGCTGCTTGTTGGGCTTTCTCAACTATATCAGCAATTGAAGGCGGTTATTATCAAACAACTGGTGACCTTGTTGCATTTTCCGAGCAACAAATCCTCGATTGCACCTACGAAATGATATTCGATTATAGGAACGGTTGCAAAAGCGGTTCGAGAGGACAAGCCTTTAAGTACGTAGAGTATGGTGAGCGACTTGCCTCGGAGGCCCAGGCTCCCTATACCGCTAAGGATGAAATCTGTTATTATGAAAAGAAGGGGAACTCCTTTACTAAAGCGAAGTTGACTGGATACAAGACACTAAAGGGAGACGATGCTCTACTTCAATACGCGGCCATCGGAGTTGTTTCCGTGGAAGTAGTAGCTCTCGAAGGCTTCTTTGCCTACAAAAATGGCCTGTATCAAAATGTCGCTGGTTGCGCTATTGAAAATACCAACCATGCCGTCAATGTGGTGGGATACGGACAGAAGAATGGTCATCCCTATTGGAGGGTAAGTAGCTACTTCTTTAATCTCAGTCTTCCCTATTAGGACATTTTGATAAATCATTCTACTTATTATTTTAGGTCCGAAACTCTTGGGGAGACGACTGGGGACACAAAGGTCATATTTTGATGGACCGAGAAGTCAAAAACAACTGTAAACTAACTCAGTTAATGTACTTCCCAATCTTCGAATGTACTAGGTGAGATATTGCAAAGTACCATAAAACCCAAGTTCATCAGGAACGGAAAATATTTATGTTACACGACTTGTAGGTGTACATCAAAGAAACTATGATGTATAAAGAAACTTCGTTTCAGCGGGCAGCAGTGTAATCCCCCAACATTTGCCGACCAAGATCCTTCAGAAGATGAAAATGAATGGTTTAAGCCGTCAGAGCCTGAGGAATGCACCTGCAAGGACACTATCACATATTGCAAATCCTCTGATCCTGACCATGCTCGTTGTGAGAGTTCAAGCAAGTAAGTAAATACACAGTTGATTGCGGCACATTGCCACTGCCTGCGGCAGTTTGAACTGAACTGAACAGTGGTCTATTTCGAAAATCAGTAGTATAGTTAATCATTTGAAAACTGTCTTTTAACTCATCTTAAACCCTTGATTGTCTCTGTCAGGTATTTCGAATGGATGAAGTCGGCTTGTCGGAGACATTGTGGCTTTTGTACTTGCCCCGGGGACGAGATAAGGAAAGAAGAAGGGGAGGAAGACGAGAAAAAGAAAGAGGAAGAGGAAGAAGAGAAAAGGAAAGAAGAAGAGTGGAAAAAAGAAGAAGAGGAAGAAGAGAAAAAGATAGAAGAAGAGGAGGAAGAAGAGAAAAGAAAAGAAGAAAAGCGGAAAAGGAAAGAGGAAAAGCGGAAAAGGAAGAAAGAACAGCGAAGAAGGAGGAAAGAAGAAAAGCGGAAGTATTGATACACAGTGATGAGTGTCAAATATTTCAAAGACTTTGACAACAAGTCACATAGATTTTACTCTAAATAGTATGAAGAAGAATTTTAGTGCTACGTGTGGATGGTGCTAAAAGTGATGGAAAGAAATAATTGCGAAACAGAGAGCTGAGCGGTTTCCTAAACAGTTCTGTTTTATTCCTGTTATGTCTTTAAACCGTCTTTTAACCCGTTTCCCCATAAAATAGTGTTTGCTGTGTGTTCCGTTGTGATACTTATAACTGATAATAGAGACGTATAACTACTGAAGCTGTGTAGAGATTATTTATCATGTGGGATTTAGGTAGAGAATCTAATAGGCGATCTTCAGGTTAGTCTGTAACCTCAGCAAACTCTGGGGACGCTTTTGAGGGGGGATAGCCACCTTTGTGCTTGCCAGCGCAGTGATAACATTCTTTCCCCATGTTTTATTGACCCTCTCCCCTCACCCCGTAGGTCTATCCCGTGCGAAGTTGCTGCCTAGTGTCCGAGATTACAACGAATTAAAGGAAGATCTAGAATTCAAATCCTCGGAGGCTGGCCGGGCCCAGGAGACCCTAGCCACTTTGGAGACGGATAAGGGGAAGCTAAGGAGCGATTTCAATAAACTGGAGCAGCTGGAAGCCAAGATAAACTCTGAAATGGTAGGTGGCAGGAACCGACCGAATCAGGAAATACTGGTCCCTGATTGGTTGATAACCAGTCACGTGACCTTAATAACGAGTTCTTATTAAATTGGTTGTTTACTTTTTTCGGTCGGTTACTGGTAGGTTGTGCCATCTGACGATATTATTCACTAAACACTTCTTAAACGGGGCTCTTCTTCGTGTGCCACGGGATGATACGAGATGAAAATACCGCAACTTTATCTGCAAGACAAGATAGCCACGATGAATGGTGAGCTGGAAAAGTACAGTGACACCAGCAAACTGAAAGATGAACTCGACCAAAAGAGGGTGACGCTGAGCGAGGAAAAAGAACAGATCTTGGGAACACGGGATGCGAGTAAATCTAACCTTGCTACACTTCAAGCAAAGGTACACCATGGGAAGAATTATCGCGATGTATCGCTCTTGTGACTTGATCATGTCATTCACCACTAGCCAGTTATAGTCTCCTCTGATAAGCCCCCGTTACTAACAACTTCAGTGATCACCCCGTTATTAACCACCCACCTTCTCACAATCTTCCTCTACCTCCAACCAATTCGTTAACCCTTTCCCCAGCATGACGAGCTAAAGACGACTCTGGAGGATAACGATACATACACGCAGTTAAATAACTTGGAGAAAAAGTGGCAACATTTAGAGCAAAACAATCAACTAGTCAAAGATTTCATTGCCAGCAAGGTAACATTTAGATGTTTCTTCTGTTCTGAAATCTTGTGGGTCGTTTCTAAACTGGTTTTAATTCTATAGCACTGGACAAAGTTTTTGTACGTCTCATTTTGTCCCTAATTATGACATCAACTAATTAATCATGCGACATTTCAGAGTCAAGAATC
The DNA here is from genome assembly GCA_000695325.1 of Pleurobrachia bachei. NCBI lineage: Eukaryota > Metazoa > Ctenophora > Tentaculata > Cydippida > Pleurobrachiidae > Pleurobrachia > Pleurobrachia bachei. The sequence continues at coordinate 11,843 of AVPN01001694.1, read as the reverse complement.
AGACTACGTACCACTGAAGGGTCAGGTGGCCAAGCAGGTGGCTAACCTTAACACCATGTTACAACAGAACCTTGCTACTGCAGCAACACAGTGACAACTGTAGGGTGATAAGAGAGTTGGACTGCTGGAGCAACACTGTGACAACTTTAGAGGGAGTGAGAACCAAGAGCTGGACGTTGGAGTTTAGAGTCGAACGCGGGTCGTTCTAAATATGTTTGTGTATTGAAGTAGACCGTGTCCATATATTATTGTTAACTTGTTTTTTGTTATAATGTACAAAATGTACATTTTACATTCATACACCGCTGTAATTTCGGATTAACATGCATGATTATAGAGGTCACTCAAACATCACTCTCTCTCTCTCTCTCTCTCTCTCTCTCTCTCTCTCTCTCTCTCTGAGTAACTAAACTCTCTTTAGCTGTGTTTTCAAGTCTTTTCACCATGTTTAGAGGAATTGATGATGACCCTTTCTTTAGGTTAGTAAACTCTGTAATGTGTAATTACTCATTAGTTCTTAATCTCCTTTACATTGGTGAAAGAGGGTCGAACAAAGCAAATACAGACTAAGATCTTTAAACATTTTCTAAAATCTTTTTCTTTTTCTAAAACACCCCACACCACCACAGGGACTTCAATAGCAGCATACAAAGCAACTTTGGACGACTTGGCGGAGGAGACAATATCTTTAGAGACATGGATCGAATGATGGGAGACATGATGGGGGATATGCCTGGGCCGTCCCTGGTACTTCTCTCGTAATATCAGCAGAGGTGAAGAAACGGGAATCATGGGCCCATTTAGTGTAAGCTAACCCTTCATTTCAGGCGTTAGAAGGACCAAGAGGAGGAAATAGAGGAGGAGAAGTTGCCAACCGAGACCGTCCTGCCAACCGAGACCGAGATGGATTCTTTTCTTTCCCCGACATGGTTAGATTTCAATTGGAATAAGGGTTTCTATTTGTACCCCTTCCCAATTAATTTCCAAGACAAAACCTGTTCTTACACCTGTTTTTCTCCACCAGGGTGCCCTTCAGCGGGATCTAAACGAGATGTCAAATGATGGAAATGTGTATTCACACCAACAATTAGTGTACTGTTACTCCAAAAAGGGGGACGAAGAACCGAAGGAGTATCAAGCTGTGTCTTCCACTGCTAGGGGACCTGGCGGGGTAAGATGGAGTAGGGTGTTTGTGTGTGTGTAGAGAGTAGGGTGTTTGTTGTTCAAATAGTGTAAATTGTGGAATTGGGTCCCTATGAGGGTTTAGTGGGGCTCAATTCTCTCTTTTTAGTGGGTTATGGACGTGTTGCTTTTTGTGGGATTAAGATATTTTTTCTCTGATTGAATAATGACATGCGATTGAATGTATAACATATGTATAACATATAACATATAACATACTTCGCTTTCAGATTAAGGAGACTTAAAGGCTACAAGGACAGTTCAACTAAAACACAGCGAATGCAGTATGGCCGGCACATTGGAGATCGAGATACAATCCAGGAGAGATCTCAGATCCGAGATGCAAGAGAGGAGAAAACTGACCATATTGGATTTGAAGAGTCCCAAGCAGGTGAATTTGATGCCGAGTGGAGGAAGAAAGCCGGTGGTCTGTATAGAGGAGGTGAAAGGGCTGGCAGGGAACTCCCTCGAGGTCGTGGAGAGAGGGCAAATCGACCTGCGATTGCCCATAAATAGACTGTTCACTGTGTTACACAGTGTGTGTATATTTGACTGAAAACAGTGATTTAGTTGACTGATAAACAGTGACTTAAAATGTGTAAATAATAAAAAAGTTGTACAGTTCAAAAATATTTGATGTCCTAATTAATAATCATTCCATTCCCGATTTCATAAATCCGTTTTTTTATATTTGTGTCCCGAACGTTGTCACAAATTTCCAGTAAAATTATACAGTTTTGTAACGCGCACACATTGAGTTTAAATGAAACTACACATTGTGCGCAGTGCGCGTAGCAACCGTCCTTAGCAACGATCCAATCATACCCATATATGGTCATCGGATGCTTCAAAACAATGGCACACTGGCCCCGAATAAAATTAAAACAACGAATTAAGTTTTTTGTGACAACTAATCAACTGAAATGTAAGACACCACTAAAAAACAAAAACTCAACTCTACCATTTTTCTCTCAACATGGAAACCATCTTTTTGAGAGACTCTACCTCCGTTTCTAGTGCTTTCCTTGCGTTTCTCTCATCTTTCAACTCACTCTCCAACATATCAAATAGTCTATTAAACTTTCTCTCCATATCACCCATTCTCTCCTTCAACTCTTCTGTTTCTGCCGCAGTTGGGGCCTGGTCCATATCCTCATAGAAATCCTCAGTAATGACCTCCTCGGGCTCTGGAGTGGGAGGGGCAACCTGGGGCGGTGCCCGGCGAGGGGGTCCAGATGGGGCAGGAGGGGTATCGGCCACCTCGACAGGGTTAAACGGTGGTGGTGGGGCTCGTCCTGTTACACGACCAATAGTCATTGCTTTCATGTCCTGAAAAGGAGTTATATTTCGTTACTAGATCATTTTATTGGGAACTTCATTACTTTATTTAACCCACTTTTCATGAAATGAACTTCATGTTGTTTTTAAAATATTTCAAGTTTGGCACTCACCTGCTTAGGAGGTGCAGAGTTGGGAACTTTAATTTGCATTTCAGAGCTCGTTCTACCTCCCAGTGGCGTCTAAACAGAGGTAGAGAGAGATTAAGTTTACAATTTACTATGTGAATGGTGGCCTTCCATCGAGAAAAAAACTAGAAACTAGTTACTAGATAGATCGGCATTTATCCATACCTTGTTGTTGAAGGAGGGAGGGGTACCACCACCCCTACCATCATCCTGGAGACGACGGATAATACTAGAGGCACTACTAAACGGTTTATCAGGGGTCTGCGTTGGAGCCTTAGAAGGAGGAGGAAGAGTTGCAGTGGAGAACTTTCTGCCCGGAGCAGGACTCTGAAATGGAGTCGTCATTTAGTGCGGGACTCTGAGACGAGGTTGTAATTTGGAAATGAAGTGGTCATTTAGAAATGAATTTATTTTCTCCAAAAGATCCGGGTTTAAACTGTCGGCCAATGCTCTGATCGCAGTTCTCGAGCACTCCAGGATCTGCATCTGGACAACGCTCTGACAAAATTTAGTTTGTTACCTTGCTCATGGTTGGAGCTGGAGTAGTAGGGACCAGACTTGCTTTTCGGCCCGGTGCTGGGATTGAAGGGGCCGGTGTAGATGGTACCAGGCTATCTTTCCGTCCTGGTGCTGGGACGGAGGGGGCTGGCATAGAGGGAGGAGGGGGTCCAGGAGTAGGTGGGGGACCAGTCTGACTCTGTAAGAGTTTAGAGATTAGTTATAGTGATTACTAAAAAAGATGGCCTCGGTCCAAGATCTTGAAAAAAAGATGTTGTGAAACAGAGCCCAACATAAAATTGTATCAAAACTACCTAATAGTTACTAAAACTACCCAAAAACTACCCAAATTTATAACTCATAACAACCTTGGGTGGAAGAACTGGCGCTTTTCTAGGCGGGGGCAGAAGTCTCTCCTCATAAAATCGGACATAGTTATTGGGGAAGACACCCCTTTTTCCTTTTATTTCACCCTCGGCCCATCCATCGTATATCTCTCGGTTGTGAACTATAAAAATGTCTCCCTCCTCGAATGAGATCTCATCTTCCATGGCGGCGTCATAGGAGAACTCAGCTTCCGCTTTTAGGACTACCTCCTTGGCAGGGGGCTTGCTCTGGGAAGAAAATATACTGAGTGTTACGAAACAAGTGTAGAAGTTTTCAAGTGTAGGATTTTTTATGCTAGAAAATTCCATGTTTTTATGACCAAACCATGAATACATTGCTCAGTTCAAACCTTCATTTTGGGCCGTGGACTGGGAGGGCTGAGGGCAGTTGGAGGGACTCCAAGTGGGGTAGGGGAGTCTTCTCTCGGAGGATCTCTGGGCACGTGACGGAGATTTGGTTTTCCACCTGCCAACTTCTTCTTTAGCTCATCTGTTTAGGAAGGGAGGGTCAAATGTAATGATTATATCCTTGGAGAGGTTGGATAAACTACAACATTGAAGTTATGTGCTTGCAGTAGAAACTTGTGAAGGAAGGGTCGATCAATGCAAGAGCAATGCAATTGCAAGGACATGAGCAGGGGACAAGGAGATAATGGTACACTATGATTCGAGAGACGAGTACATTGTACATGCCACATGGTGAGATAATGTTGTGCAGTGAGGGTGGCTGAGGCTCCATAGATGCACTATATTACGGCAGCTACAAAATCAAAAGTCAGAACACGAAAACTGCTCCAGTGTCCGATCATGTTTGATTGGGCACACTAAAAGCTGTTTATGGTCATTACCAATACTTTAGCCTATACAACAACAAGAAAATGGGAGATGGCATAGAATACGACCTCCCATTTTCGTGTTCAGTTATCAGTTACTCAACAACCGTTTTTACATACCATTGACATTCATAATCACTGGAAGAACACTGACAAAGACAGAGAATAGTGGCTACATGAGATACTACACACACCAGTTGGTTGAAAGACAAACAATACACCACGCTAAGTTAGACGCAACACGTTTGTTGGGTCAAACAATCCAAAAATAATACCCCCATCCAGTATAACACTGACATACATGGCCAAACAACCCCACATACACCATTACCAACGAAAACACATTCTCAGATTCTGAGATCATGAGAATCTCAGGACTCAGAAGTCCTCAGAAGTCTGGCACCGCCGGCCCCGGTCCGGTTTGATTCTCAAGAGCGGCAGTGCGCTCATACTGATACAGAAAGATAATATTATCATTAGTGATCAGTGATTGGATCAATTCGATCGCGATCGATAGTAAAGCTCCAATTGTCTGCAGGCACACTATCTCTCTGGATGATCGAGACGTTAGACACTCGTCGAGTCATCCCGGTATTAGAATTGTTGGTAAGGTGTAACCTATCATTTTGCAATTGACCAACTCTTTTTGTGAGCAGTCCCTCTCTCTCTGTCTCTCTCTGTCTTTCTCGCTCATTCCCTCTCTCTATCTCCCTCTCTCTTTCTCTCTCTCTCTCTCTCTTTCATTCTTTTACCCTCTCTTTTCCTCTCACACCTCTCTCACTTTCTCGTTATCATATTCTATTGTGGATCTGGCGCACCTTCCGATTCATCTTTTTATAGATTTTCATTTTGTCATTGTGCTTTGTTCAAGAGTTTTAGTACAGTGGCATCGACAGGAAATGATTAACCATCGGAGCAGAAAGCCTATACCATTCAGGCTGAAACTGCCATTTGACGGGTAAGTGACCAGATTTCAAGGTAGCTAGTCCATTTAATGGAATCAGAGTAATGGCTTGACCCTATGCTAATTTTTTTAAAGTTTTAGGGCATTGGCCTGACAGTAATTATCTGAACATTGTTTTTTGACTTTTGTCTCCTTCGAGAGTTTCGGCTGTGGCACAGTTTGGGACCTTATCTGTTAATCAATAATTTGACTCTTTTCATCTGATACAGACTAGAAAAGGAAGACCCCCGCCATAATTCCTGTCTTAAACCGTTTACCCTGGGACCCCAATTGGCGGGAAAATTCACCTCCACCTCCACAACTACCTACTCAGGTTTGTGATCAAGGGGTGGGGTGGCGAACAGAGGGGTGTGACATGCTCAGGGGGTCTCTCTCGGAAATGGGTTGCGGGCCCAAAAGTACAGTCATGTAGTAAGAATTATTAGACCATCTAATGATTCTCGTCGACTCAAAGTTCGAGTCTTTGAATCGTAAGATTCAAAGATTAAAAGATTCAAAGACATATTCTATGAGATTGAAGGCACATATAATATTTTCAGTCCTAAGTTTTCAATATTAAACTTAGAAACTCAAATGACTTTTATCATACATACCTCAATCTCATGGAATAAAAATGGAATAACCAATTCGTGGAATAATGACACCATTCTGAGCGAATGAGAGGGGAAAAGGGAGAGAACCAGAAATCAGAATAATGACTCACCAATATGATAATAATATTCGACTACAGAGCACATAAAATTTGAATAACCACATGGAATACTAACTTAATGTGATGAGGCTCGATGCACTATAAAACATGGTAGAAGTTAGTTCATCGACACCTTTGAACTTAATCTCATTTGTTGTTCCTGGTCCGTATACTACTAACGATGAAATCAACCATTCTGGCCTCCAAGGACCACGAAAGAAACTGCTGACAGTAAGTTTGGTTCCATATCAACTCACGATCAAGAACAGTCACAGCTCCTCTGATTCTACGAAATCTGGAGCAATGATTAACTAGCCAAACCCTAAAGTAAGCGAATGAGTACAGCAATGAGTACATATTTTATTCCATTTCTCCCTGCAGCCGCAAGCCTCCTCAATGGTCAACATCTACGACGTACCAGGATGGCTGAAGTCCACCGATTACACGGGGAAAGTTGGCCTAACCGTCAAGATCTACGTTGACCCTAAAAAGATAGCGGAGTTCAAGAAATTCGCAGTTGAAATTCTGAACACCACCCGCAAGAGGGAGGGAAGCATCCGATTCATTGCGAACAGGGACTACGAAAGGGATGATGTCTTTTGGTTTCTCGAGGAATGGAAGTCTCCCTCTCTGATGCTGGCTCATCTGGAATCTGAATGGTTCCAGGAGGTCTTCATGGTTCGGGCAGGCCAGCTTTGTGTATCTCCCATCGCTGAACGAGTTCTCTATCTCATGGATTAACTTGCGGAAGACGGCGCCAAGCAACTCAAGGTGCAGGATATGGAACATTCAGGATACTTTTAAACAGACAGTTTTGAAACAAGAATAATAATGTTGAAAGCTATTTAGTCTCTGCAAATCGAATATTATTCTTACGTATAATACTTGTCAGTTTTGACTCCAAACTAACCAAAACCATTTACAATTTGAAGCGTCGTTTTAAACGCGAGTTATTGAAATGCAAGTTTTGACATGTCATGCACAAAAAAAGATCTATAGATAAACAAAGTTTTATCGACTCCAGGAAACTGGCTAAACAACTTACCATAGAAGGGGCAGTCGACCAGCACGTCTTCACGGAATACAAGTCTCCGAGAGTAAGCGGGACCATTGAACAGTCCCTGAAACCTTGCTCCGGCACCATAGGCGGTAGGCTCGAGATCTCGCCACCCCCGCTTGTCCCAGAACCCACGAAATATCTTCTTTACTCGTTCTATGTTGATAGGGTCCTCTGGAAGACACCGAGACGCGATATGAATTAATGTCGCGTACGGCAGGATCGAGTAGGTGAACTCCCGCAGTCCCCAAAATATATGGTAGAAGCAGGTAGCAATACCTGACAACTCATAGCAAGTGAGAGTTTTCTTCATAGTATGGAAATGGAAAATGTACAGCACAGAGTGAAGACGCACAAAGAACAAACAGTGTTAAATCAGAGAGCTAGAGACAGCTATAATACTGCCGCTAATGGGCCATTGCAGTTGTTGTTGGAGAGCACAAAGATCATCTCTCAACAACTCCTAAAAAAGTGTCTCCTTTAGTAACTCCTCCTAGTACATCCTAGTATCTCCTAGGATCCCCTAGTACCGCAGTCGGACCCCGATTTAGGGACACCCTCGGGGGAAAGGCTCTTGTCCACTAAATCGGGGTGCCACTAAATCGGGGGCCCCTAAATCGGGGTACGACTGTAATCTGTATCTCCTAGGAACCAGTGCACTGTCCTAGGTTAGATCATCACCAGATCAAGTTGTTTGTAAGGGGTGATAAACATCTCCTGTCTACATGGTGCCATCTTGGTACCAGGTAATAATATTACTAATATATTACTACATAATATGAATATCAATGATGAACGTATGTTCGTGGGGCTGCTATCATGGCAAAACTGTGCTAGGAAGGATAATGAGTTAGAAATTAGATTTCACCGCACGCCATAACAAGATTCATTACAGCTCAGCTTGCCTTGTTCGACCCTGCTTCCCCGCGCCCATTATTATAAAATAAAAAAAAAGAGTTTGAACAAAACAAAGCTCAGCTGCAACAGCTGTGTAGAAGTTTCTCATGTTACACTTTTCAATAAGTTTACCGGTTTTTGCTTCGCAGTGTGTATTGTTTCATGGGTCATGCCATACACCGATTTCCCTGTTTTGAGTGCTTCCAAACCCGACAGTGTGCTCAGGTTTAGGTTTGGTTTCTACTTCTCTCAGAGTTACTAATCCCATTCCTCCCTCTACCTAGTCATGTCCGTGATGGAGAACATCTCAGATGTGGTAGGGTGGCTTAAATCAACCACTTACACTGGGAAGGTGGGATTAACCGTGAAAATCTACGTTGGCCCTACCAAGATAGCCGCTTTCAAGGAACTCGTATCGGAGCATCTGACCACCTCCCGTCAAGAACCGGGAGTAATCCGGTTTAGTGCGAACCGAGACTACCAGAGGGATGATATTTTTTGGTTTATAGAGGAGTGGGAATCTCCATCTGCCCTGCAAACAAAGTTTTATCGACTCCAGGAAACTGGCAACACAACTTACCATAGAAGGGGCAGTCGACCAGCACGTCTTCACGGAATACAAGTCTCCGAGAGTAAGCGGGACCATTGAACAGTCCCTGAAACCTTGCTCCGGCACCATAGGCGGTAGGCTCGAGATCTCGCCACCCCCGCTTGTCCCAGAACCCACGAAATATCTTCTTTACTCGTTCTATGTTGATAGGGTCCTCTGGAAGACACCGAGACGCGATATGAATTAATGTCGCGTACGGCAGGATCGAGTAGGTGAACTCCCGCAGTCCCGTTTTATATACCATCTTCGTCCATCGTTATGGACTGTTGAGTATCGTTCAGAGAGTTTTCTTCATAGTATGGAAATGGAAAATGTACAGCACAGAGTGAAGACGCACAAAGAACAAACAGTGTTAAATCAGAGAGCTAGAGACAGCTATACTGCTGCTAATGGGCCATTGCAGTTGTTGTTGGAGAGCACAAAGATCATCGCTCAACAACTCCTAAAAAAGTGTCTCCTTTAGTAACTCCTCCTAGTACATCCTAGTATCTCCTAGGATCCCCTAGTACCGCAGTCGGACCCCGATTTAGGGACACCCTCGGGGGAAAGGCTCTTGTCCACTATATTGGGGTGCCACTAAATCGGGGGCCCCTAAATCGGGGTACGACTGTAATCTGTATCTCCTAGGAACCAGTGCACTGTCCTAGGTTAGATCATCACCAGATCAAGTTGTTTGTAAGGGGTGATCAACATCTCCTTTCTACATGGTGCCATCTTGGTACCAGGTAATAATATTACTAATATATTACTACATAATATGAATATCAATGATGAACGTATGTTCGTGGGGCTGCTATCATGGCAAAACTGTGCTAGGAAGGATAATGAGTTAGAAATTAGATTTCACCGCACGCCATAACAAGATTCATTACAGCTCAGCTTGCCTTGTTCGACCCTGCTTCCCCGCGCCCATTATTATAAAATAAAAAAAAAGAGTTTGAACAAAACAAAGCTCAGCTGCAACAGCTGTGTAGAAGTTTCTCATGTTACACTTTTCAATAAGTTTACCGGTTTTTGCTTCGCAGTGTGTATTGTTTCATGGGTCATGCCATACACCGATTTCCCTGTTTTGAGTGCTTCCAAACCCGACAGTGTGCTCAGGTTTAGGTTTGGTTTCTACTTCTCTCAGAGTTACTAATTTAATCCTCCCTCCACCTAGTGATCATGTCCGTGATGGAGAACATCTCAGACGTGATAGGCTGGCTTAAATCAACCACTTACACTGGGAAGGTGGGATTAACCGTGAAAATCTACGTTGACTCTACCAAGATAGCCGCGTTCAAGGAACTCGTATCGGAGCATCTGACTACCTCCCGTCAAGAACCGGGAGTTATCCGGTTTAGTGCGAACCGCGACTACCAGAGGGATGATATTTTTTGGTTTATAGAGGAGTGGGAATCGCCATCTGCCCTGCTGACACATCTTGGAACGGAGTGGTTCAGGGATGGTTACCTGGTTAGATCAAGGGAACTTTGTGTAGCTCCCGGCCAACGAGCTCTCTATCTCATGGGTTAACCATCATGGTATGAAATTGGAAATTATAATAAACTATAAATTGGAATTATTCAAGATGCTTTTTGTCTTATTTTTAGATTTACCAAGAAAATCTCAAATCGAATCTTACTTGTCAATGTCAGTTTTGACTCCAAAATTAACAAAATCATTCATATAATACTTTTAGCATCCTTTAGCATCCTTTTAAACTCGAGAGCTCATTAACATTCCATGCAATTGTTCTGACATGTCACGCACGAATTTCAATAATTCACGATCTTTCTCGAGAAGATGTAAATATATTCTGGGGATCTATCCGAGCATCAAATGCAAAGAAGTAGAAATGAAAAGACGAGAATTACTTCACAAAATATTCAATATTGCTTGATCTACTACACCATCTCTTATTTCTAAAAGTATCCCAGATAATGTAGAAGAAGTAGGGCAAGAATCACCGCCAGAATGAAAACTAGAACCACCAAAATCACCACCTTCTTCACCGTCTTCTGACTGGAAGTAAAATGGTTGGCATTGGAGTACTCCTTTGCACAGTACTTGTTGGGAAATGGTACATCGGGGATTGGCAGTCCCAGGAACTCACAAAGAGGCTTCCATCCTTCTCTCACATTGTATACTAGCAGCTTGTCTTCTGGTACGGTAGACCTCACGTGCTCCTCCCATTCTCGGTACAACAAGGCAAGATTACAGCCACCCCCAAACGGGTTTCTACCATGTTTCTCTCTCGCCAGCTCCTGGATATGCTGTAGGTAGTAGAGGTTGTTGAAGGGCCTGGAGAAGAGGAGGGAGGTGATGAAACGACGACCAAAGGAACGGGAGAAAATGGTCCGTCCAGCGGAGACAGCCCACTGTTCAGGTGTATCTCGTAGGGTCAATATCACCTTTCCTGATGGGCTCATAGAGAGGAATTGTTCGAAAAATAGACATCCAGGATAATCAAGAGTGGAGGTGTAACCACTAAATATCGTCTCTAGGTAGTCCACCTCTCCGTTTGCAACTCGCTGCCACAATTTCACAATCTCCGGAGGTTGTTCCATCGCTTCACTCATGTGGTGACAGGGACCCAGACCTAGTATATCCAGTGCGGATTTGAGGGAGGTGGTCCCAGTTCGACCGAGTCCAGCTCCAATCACTTTTAGATCCGTCATGATGAGTTGTTGAGTAAGGAGTGGGAGACTCAACAAAATATGAGAGGGCGGACAATTTACCAGCAAAAACTAAATTGTAAATAAAGTTCAAACTGAGATGCACGTTTAGGGAGATTGTTTTATGTGGATATCAGGCATCATGAAGCATGCTAATTTGTCTGCTACAAATTTACATGTCATGGGACCGTCCCCCGTTTGCTAGAAGATCGATACTGGCGGGGCAAGTGCGAGACTATACCTCTAAAGACCATTTCAGAAGGATTCAAGTACTTTTTCAGTTATCGGTCACGTATCTTAGGATGATACGTGACTGATAATTGCGGTAATACTGTCCTAAGATTCTTGGGAAGATATTACCGGGATTAGCTGAGCGGTGCTCGTAAATATATTTGCAGATTTGCTTGCTGATCCCTAATTCCCAGGATTTGTGACAGACACCCCAGAGTCTAATGTGACCCTGGAATCGGACTACCAGCACTGTTATAGCAGGGGATTCAATCCTTCAAGGTATATCCAGTGGGTGGGGTATTACCCACATTCTACAATCAGAACGAGAACAAACAACCAAACACTCCAAAAACCCATCTTCCATGACCCTA